>WAAB01005027.1:28722-56717 GCA_013389865.1 Piaya cayana
TGTTTAACCTGGAGAAGAGGCGGCTGAGAGGAGACCTCATTAATCTCTATAATTTCCTGAAAGGATGTTGTGGAGAGGAGGTAGCTGGCCTCTTCTCCCAAGTGACAGGGAACAGGATGAGCGGGAATGGCCTCAAGCTCCGCCAGGGGAGATTTAGGCTAGACATTAGGAAAAATTTTTCACAGAAAGGGTCATTGGGCACGGAACAGGCTGCCCAGGGAGGTAGTTGATTCACCTTCCCTGGAGATGTTTAAGGCACAGGTAGATGAGGTCCTGAGGGACATGGTTTAGTGTTTGATAGGAATGGTTGGACTCAATGATCCAATGTGTCTCTTCCAACCTGGTGATTCTATGATGCTCTGATTCTGAGTGTATTATATTAGTAATTTATGGTTGTAACTGGATATTTGCTTAAGACACAGAGCAAAAGCAAGAAATTCATAGTTCTATAAAAAGATTATAACGTTTTTAAGTCTTACATTCATGTCTTTCCCTCTGGTTTCCTTGGGGAGGGGATATCTTTAGTCACTTCTTTGATCATTTTTAATATAGGATAAAAGTTATTGCAGCTAAGTGATGGAAGGTATAATTTCCTTAGTAAGTGCAAAGATAATTTTGTGACTGTACCTTAAATGACAAAAAATATATAGAATTGCTGTTGTGCTGAAGATGTCTTAAATAAGTAGTGAGTATGTTTCAGAACTTAATAGTGGGGTCTTTTAGTGCTCTGACATTTTTAAAACCTGAGATACACTGCAGTGAGGTACTAGCGAACCTTACAGAATCTGATACCTCCTTAAAGAACCACTTGTTTTAAATCTGAACAGATGGAGATTATCTTCAGCTCCTTGAAAATCTAGAATTCGACTCTGGAATTTTTACCTGTCTGTTGATTTGATCCTGACTTTTATGCATATTCAGTAAAAATATGAGGGTGTAAGGCTGAATCACAAGGGTGAGTGCAGGAATAATTTTGGCTATAATCCAGCAAAGCACTTCAGCATTTGAAATTTCAGCTTATTTCTCATCTGCTTTAAGCTTATTGTCAATAAATTTGCTGAGTTAGCATGTTTGCTAAACATGAGTTATTCTGTAATTAAAGTTGGCATTTGATCCTTGTGTCTTTAGCATACACGTTTTTAAGGACAGAATCCACACTATGCTCGTGTATCTTTGTACAAGAGAGTGCTACCTGCACAATTCATATTCCAAGTGCTTACTTGGGTGCCTTCCTCAATGAATAAAATACAACTGCAGCCACTACAGTGCTTAATAGCTAGGCAGTTTCTGCGACTTTTACTGACTTTTTGGAAGAATGTATCTAACAGAACCCTGACTGCTGCAAGGCCCCTCACCTCAGAAACTGCAGAGCTGGGAAATTACTCATTTCTTCAAAGAACTGAGGAATTGACAACTTCTTGGTGGGTTGTTTCTTTCCAAGATGCTCTTCTGATACCATTTGATAGAGCTGCATGATTTAGATCCAGGGTCCAGTTTCCAGACATGTGAATTACAGCCTTGGTTTCATGCATGCAGTCTCGAGGACAGCTTTGGTCACTGCTGCACATAGTGTGTGGCTTTTTATGTGCAGTAAATGGCCTTGGAGGGGCCATTGTGACTTTAATTTTAACTTCTGTAGAGAATATTTTCACTTCTGTCTCTAAAGGCTGTTGGTGCTGTGTGGGAGAGTAGCTTTCCCAGCAAGGCCGGGGCTCGCTCCAACAGCTACTAGATAACTCCTCTGTGTAGCAACTTTGTGTATTTTACCACCTGCAACATGGCAAGGCCGAAATGGCCCTGCTGTACAACAGGATGCTAAGCAAGAGATACTGGGCCTGGGAAACGAAGAACTTAGACACAACAGTAACCTGCAAGTAGGAGAAAAACATGTAGTCATTATTTTTAAGAAGTAGCCAATTAGAAGTCTGTTGTTAGGTAAACGCCTCTCCTATGTCTTGTTAAGAAAGCTATATAGCTTGTATACTCTGGCTAATAAACTGAACCATGTTTATCAATCATACTGATTGTGTAGAGCTTCCCTCTCCGCGATAGTGCTGCCACTTTTGAATGCTTTTGAAAACTACTGGGAAGAACTAAGGCTGACCTAGACATGATGAGTGTAAAATATTTGTCATCAAATGCCTTAGTGTTTTTTTACATTTGATTTGCAAAATACATCCATTTAATTATCCCTCCTGGAATATTTTTTTTTAAATTTACTCCTATTGACAAGAATTTAATTTTTATTTTCTAAAATAAGTAATATTGTTCTATGCTTGTTAATGAAATATCTCTTCCTGATGTTTTCTGTAAACTATTTTGCCAGTCTGTTTTACTGGTATATTACAGGAGTAAACACCTTTAAGTATTCGCTTTAATTTTGTACCTGATGTCATTTTCAAGGATAGCATGATCTTACAGAGTTCCAGATACAGATGTTTTTATTCCTGTCTAAACATCCTCCAGCTTTCAGAGCCGTACAAGCCCTGCTGGAGGGCTGCAAACCTTGACTTCGTGCCAAGGCAACCTACTGAGCAGAAAGGTCATTGAGCCACAAATATGCAAAAATAAATTCTAGCTCTTTAGCCGAAAGCTGTAGAGCATTCTCCTATGCTCTGCTGCCACTAGTTATAGATTGTGGTACACAGAGCAAAAAAAGAACAAAGTCTGTGTGCCATTTTGGTAGAGGGTCTCTTCTTCCCTGAAAGACAGGTTTGGGTGGGTAGGAAATTTGCTGCATTGTGAATAGTATAAGTAGGATGCTTAAGAGCGCATGTTTCCATTTTTATTAATATTGAAATTGAGTTGTCAGTGTTATTTAAAAGATAAATCTTGATTGTAAAGTATCCCTTATTCTTTTACTTATTAAGGCTCTTTGTCACACACCTAGTATCACTCAAATTCAAAGGAGTGGAATTTACAGAGGAAGACTGACTTTTATGAGGTTAACTAAATTCCTGGTGAATTCCCTGAGCTAATGAAAGGGACTGATGTTTCTATCTCATTTTATTACTTAAGAAGTTGCATGGTGGTACACGTAGCCTTTACAGTGGTACAGAAAGAGAGGGATGAAAAAATAATGAATTAACTTTGAAAAAAGGTAGAAAGTTCTTTCCTAGAGTACTTTTTCTTGATAGTGTGTAATACCATACATAAGCATCTACCACAGACATCTAATTGCTACTTTTAATCCCCATGCAGGTATAAAGGGCAAGGTAAGAGGAATGTGCTTTCCTTTTTCCAAGATTTAAAGTTAGGGGTTTATTGACTAGCAAGTGTTGATAAAAAAGCAGAAGTTACTAGTTGACCCAGTCACAATCAATTTCAGCTGCCTTGAACTGTTTTGATGAAGAAAATTTCTACAGACCTTCACGTTATTCTGGAATAAAGGAGAGAGCAGGAAAAAATACAACCCTGACTTTGAAGATAATGTTGTTTGAGGTGAAATAGAGAATGAAATTACAGAAGCATCTCCAGATAAAAGGAAATTATGCCTGTTTTTTCTTAGTAATATTTGTACTGACTGTTGGCATTAAAATCTGGATACAGGAAGGTCAGCTGTTTATTTCAGTGGATTAATTATTTCTATTGTAATTTTCCTTTTAATTTTATAAGATTTTTTTTCCCTATTAAAATCAGGGCAGCAAAATAAATTTGCAAGCTATTTTCCCCCCATATTTAAATTGGAAAGACTAAAGCTGATGGAGGTCTATCTGTTATTTAAATTTATGACAAATTACCAGGTACATCTTGCATGTGTAGAGGGGTAAATGGGCCCATAGCATTTAAAGTGTAAATTGTTTATGTTTCCAGTGATCCATGACAAATCTAACATATAACTGCATAGATATTTATGCGTTCTTCACTGAGATCATCAGTACATTAATGAGAGTGTTATTCCTAAAAATATGGTAGCCAAGGGAAATAGAAAGGGAGAGAATAAAGCAGCTACTGGACATTTTAGGCTGAGAACCTATTGCATCACTAGGAAGACTTTATGAATATTAAAGAAGATGGGGAGATTTTAATCCTTTCATGTTTAGTTAATGTTATACATGATATAGAAAGGTTATGTTTGGTTTGAACAGACTAGGACTGTCTGTTAAGGGTCATGCCCCGGAACCACAAGACAAAACAGTAAAGTCGGTCTTTACAATTAAGGGTATAAAAATTTCTGTTTGGATTCATCTTGCTCTCTTTTTAAAATACTTTTGCTTATTTCAGTTGCTAAATTTTAACTGCAACTCTGTTTGTGTGGATTCTGTAACATCCCAAAGTTATTGTATACTATGAAATCATATTGCTCTTTAAGCAATATGTGATGCCCCCAAGAAATCATGCATACAATAGGAAAGGCTCATGAAAAATATTAAAGAAACATGTCCATACTTTAGTCATAAAGGTTTAGATACAGGTGATCAGAATTTCATGGAAATTTAGTAATGATTATATATGCTCAGGTTTTTATGTTTCTGTGTCTGTTTATTTTTTGATATTTATATTCATTCACAAGACGATACTTGTATATCTAACTGTTAAGTCTTATATACTGAATTCGTAAGGGTTACTGATTCCATCAAGTAGCAAATAGGATTTCCAATGTGTAAATTGTTTTCGAGTATTTATAGCCAATTTCAACTTAATACTGTGCAGAAAACTAAACCAAGTAAAGCATGATTTTTAAAAATTATTATTTATTGTGGTGTAATAAATTACCACAACAAATCAAAAATAACATAGTTAACATAGGTTCTCTGAATGATCATCAGGAATGTACTTACGTAGTTACTAGGAAGCAGGTTTTTGTTGCCTTTTGAGGTGTGATAAGAGATGTTGCACCTCTTCTGCAGTTTAATGAAAACCATGTCATTGCTTGCTAATACAAAATACAACAGTTGATAACTAGACTAGATCAGTCTGGGCAATGCTATGCAAAGATGTGTCACCAAAAAAATATATGTACATATAACATACAAAAACGTGACAGGTATGGAAGCTTATGTTACATTCCCAGGATATATGTTGGCAAGGCTGATATATCTTTTTCCCATGATACTTGATTGCTAAGTGAAATCGCAAGTGAAATCGCAAGTGAAAACATCTTGGAAATGAGAGGAGGTTCTGAATAGCTTAGAGATTTTTAAAGAAACCAAACAGCAAAGAAGACTGCTGTAAAAGCTTTACATTTCAAGACTTAAAAATCCAGGGTTGTGCCTAGAGACCCTCAGTGATGCCTTCTCCACAGAGGCCACGGGGTTTGCCTTTATATCTGACTGTCCTGTCTTTTTCCTTATTTTCTTTTGTTCATATTGGCTTTGGTAGATAAATATGTAGCTATTGTAATAGGTTCTGTTCTATCTGATACAGCATATTGAATTTTTTCCCTATATTCAGGCCAAATGCTATTTCCTTGTTTCAGCATGTCCTTGGCCAATCTTCAGGGCAAGTCCCCTCCATGAGACTTCTTTCATATTATAGAAGCTGGTTATTGAATGCAAAATATTCATAAGCACCTCTGGGATAATTTAATAATTAAATCTTATTTGGTAAACTATAAAAGGCACTTTAATAGCTACTGTAATAATATCTTGTTATTTTCAGAATTTTTAGAAAGTAATAGGAGATCCTTTGCAAGTGACACCTCATTTTTAAAATATTCAGCATTTCCAACCAATGCAATACTTCAGGTGTGAAGTATTTTATGGCAAGGTTCATCTGTGTGCAGTGCTTGAAGGTTTTACTGTCATGTGGGGTTTTTTCTTCACTGTAAGGCTTACTTCACATTTGTAATCTATCCCATGGCAAAGAGTAAACTGTACTTCCTTTCCACATGATTTCCTGTGAACCTTTCAGTCATTTTGAGATTTTACTGGTTTTCCCCTATACCTTTTCTATGCTGACTAAAGAATTCATATACACTATAGGAGAAAATAATCAAATGAGAAGGTTCTGAAATACATAAAGAACTTCTAAGTGGACTAGCTACACTTACTGTGAGCAAGAATATTTTAAAATTAATATTAAATGTTACTTCTTGAAATAAGATCAGTAAACAAATAAAGATATATTTGAAAAACATGTCTCTAAACCCAAGAACACACAACACTGTTATTAAAAAAAATGGAATGTAGCTCTGTTGAGTCCTTTGAGTGCGCTCTTTTACAAATTTTTCATTGCTGCACTACTCAACATGTTTTCCTATTGTTAATATAAATGTAACAGAAGTTCTGTCTTACTCTTTCTTTGGCAAACAAGAGCCACTCTTGAATAAGGGACATTCAGTTGTCCTTGAACTTAAAGTTCCTCCCTAAAGGTGCAAGAATGTCTAAAGACATCAGGAAAAACAGGATTACATTCCAAATGCACAAAGAGAACAGGGAAATCAAACTAACGTTGTCTCGGCTATTGATATATACCTTTTATTTCCTTCTTCATCGAAGATATGGGTGATATACAACAGCATTTGACAAACTGCTTCCTCTTCATAAACCATCATGTTAGTCTTGTCCTGGAAATGCACCTGCTTATTGGTGAAAATGAGATCTTACTGGAATGCCTCAGCATATTTAAGGCCTTTATTAGGTTGTGGAAAGTTAGAACAGAAGTTGATACACTCTGCTGTAATTCAGGCAGATGAATATACAGCAAAAGCTTCACAGGAAAACCCCCAAATTCAAGGACGTGTGGCTTCTTCTCACTAAAGCATTGATTTACAGACTTGGTCATATACCATGACTTGCTTCTTACAGACCACAGAGCTAATTTTTTCATGAGTGTTTGGTTGATCACTAAGGAAAGAGTGCACTTTCTTCCAGCTTCTACCATACTGTTTGTTGTAAGGAAATCATATTTTATTTGATGACTGTTGGGTACGCTGACAAAACAGCCATCTGTATTTGGTGTGCTTAAGTGCATGAAACACTGTACTTGTAAAGTTAGTTGGTGATATTCTTTGGAGATATTGACAACTGATAGAAAATAAAGTTAATGAGGCAGAATGTCCTAGAGAATGGACATTAATTTCCTCTCAGAATAATATTTTTAAGAGCAGATTTTTTTGGATGAAGCAGAAACATAATCACCCCTTTCCATCTAAAGCAGCATTAAAACTCAGCAACTGATAAATTGTATCCTTCCATGAAAAATAAAAAAATCTCTTAAAAATTAATGTAATTTCAGTGAATTATTAATCTAATATTGATGTCTATAGTTAGTTTCACTTAGCTAGTTTTCAATTTAAGATATTTAACAAATTCTTGCTGTGTTTTTCATAATTGTAAAATCCTTCTCAATATCAGAGAGACTTTCATTAGAAGATTTTTCCCATTGTAAATAGAGATAAAACAAGCTGTATGCCAGATATTTCAGTGCTCACAATTGGACTCTTGCAAGGTCATTACAAAAGCTCATAAACTTAATTAAGTTCTTCTGCAAGCTTTGACGTGAAGAGTAAGTTGAAAAAGGTTGGATTGCCAGAAATTTAAGTGTTCCCAGTGCTACAGCCAACAAAGCTTTAGGAGAGGGGACAGGGCAGAACAGGGCTGTGCTCTTTAGTTCCTGGCAAAATGACACAAAGATAAAGCAAAACCTCCTAAGTGACTTTCCCACTTTCTTCTGAACAAACTCTACTCTCAAGTATCATTTCAAATGTCATCAGCTCTGTCACATCCTTGATCTTGTATTAAAAGGGTAAGAAACTATCTGATGTTTGAAGTCAACAAACCTTTTCTGATTTAACCTGTGCATGCTGTATAACAGTGTGAGGACAGCACTAGGTATGATGAAACTATATTTCTGATGAGTAAAATAACATCCATCACACAATTTTCTACACTGTCATCACAGCAGAGAGGTTATTCTCCCTCTGTACTCGGCACTGGTGAGACCGCTCCTTGACTACTGTGTGCAGTTCTGGGCCCCTCACCACAAGAAGGATGTTGAGGCTCTGAAGCAAGTCCAGAGAAGATCAACGAAGCTGGTGAAGGGGCTGGAGAACAGGCCTTATGAGGAAAGGCTGAGAGAGCTGGGGTTGTTTAGCCTGTGTTATTAGTTGTTTCTTTAAGTGCCCTGGCAGGGTGGGGCACAAAAGTGGTGAATGACTTTGTTGTGTTACATTAATGAAGTGGCTTGGGGATGGGGGCAGGAGTTTTCAAGCTAGCAACAAAGAGATGTGGGATGGACGGTTGCCAGGAGGGGCTAGTTGCTAGAGCAGAAGTGACCAATCAGTGTTTATCTGAGGTTTTGGCCTGCTTGTCCTATATAAACAACGAGTTAAACCCTAAATAAAGAACTTCATCTGAAATCATATTGATTTGTTCGTGAAGTTTGTTGACCCCTGCCGTGTTAAGCCTGGAGAAGAGGAGGCTGAGGGGAGACATCATTGCTCTCTACAACTACCTAAAAGGAAATTGTGAAGAGGAGGGTAATGGCCTCTTCTCCCAAGTGACAGGGGACAGGATGAGAGGGAACAGCCTCAGGCTCCACCAGGGGAGGTTTAGGCTGAACATTAGGAAAAAATTTTTCACAGAAAGGGTCACTGGGCACTGGAACTGGCTGCCCAGGGAGGTGGTTGACTTGCCTTCCCTGAAGGTGTTTAAGGTGCAGGTGGATGAGGTACTGAGGGGCATGGTTTAGACATTGGTGGGGATGGTTGGACTCAGTGATCCGGTGGGTCTCTTCCAACCTGGTGATTCTATGATTCTATGATTTTAGTTTTTTCACCTGTTTTAGGGATGGGGCGGGGGTGAGGGGTGGGATATAGGCTGCATTGCACCACATGTATTGTTGGGGCTGTTTTCCTCTGATCTCATGTCACCTCTGTACACTATTGTACTGGCAATCTTTTTTAAATAAATAAAAGCAATGGCCCTTCTTTCCAAAACCAGTGGGAAGTTTATTTTATATTTTCAAATCCTGTCATCCAGTAGGAGCCCACAGGGCTGTAGTACCTGTGCCTATGTCCCGAGCAGTGCTGATCCACAGGGCTGGGAAGGAAACCCAAGGCTCCAAGTAGGATGGTTAGCTGGTGTACATGACTGGAGCAAAGGCAGTCCTTGTTGATAGCCCATCAGCACAGCAATACCGTCATTTCTAAGCTGTCTGTGGGAGGACCTGGCATGCAGAGATCAGGTCTGGGGCTGCTTGATAAGCAACTGGTTGGGTGTGTGACAAGGTTGATCATCATGGGGAAAGGATCACATATGGATGGGTAAATAAGGCATCGGTACCTCTCTAAATATGAGTTGCTACAGGGAAAGAAATGTGCTCAGTGTTCAGATCCAAGAATGCATGCGGGTTCCAATTAGAACTAGTTTTGTGGGTGATTCAAGCACGCATGAAGAAATGGCATTTGAATTGCAGCCTTTTAAACTTCTCTTTATGTCTTGGTAAATTTGAAAGAGATTATTTGAAAGAGATATTTCGTAGGTGACCTCTTTCAAGGGACAATGTATTTGGTTTGTTTTTAGAGTGACTCCTTTGAAATTGTGTTTGTAACTAAAATAAATCATAAAAATGCACACATTACCTCCTTAAAAAAATCACTTAAATTGAAATCAAAAACCTAATTGGTCTGGAGTAATTTTTCATATTTATGACTCACGATAGTGAATTAAGGCTTGTGATAGTGAATTAAGGCCTTCTTTTCACTTCAAGCTGGTGCTTTTAACTACTGCCTTCTATCTTTTTCCGTAGACATATTGTTGCTAAAGGAAATACTTTGAATCCTATGCAAAATGTGGTATATTCCCACACTAACTGAAACTACCTTATAGTATACAGTTTTCAAGGAAATCTTCATACCGTGAGTTACATCTGAGAACTGGTCCTCTCCTACTGGTGGCGTAAACAAGTCTGTTGTAAATACTGCATTTTGAAGGAAAATAAATGAAAAAGCTCTTTAGCAATAACCAATGCATTCCAATTAATTATAATATTGTATGGTAGTCTTTGAACTCTTCTTCAAGTGCTAGTACCTGATTTATTTGTGATAGTGCACTAGTGCTGGTGGTATTTAGTGTGATTTTATAGCTGTATAGCTGTTGGATAGTTATATCAACCATTTTATTGTTACCAAGTTGCATTGTATTACAATTCTAAAACTGCACAGAAAATTGAACTATTGAAGATTCAAGGCCAAATCTCACTATGTTGTGAAAAAAAAGGAGTTAGCTTTCTACGATTATTTCAGTTATAATGCACATAGGAGAAGATTAATACTAACAGTGGTAATAATGTTGAAGCATATATACAAAGGTTAAAATATCTCTGAAGTACGTTATGTTTCGGTGTCAATCATTAACAAGAGACTTAATGGCACTGTTAAAATTGTCATTCAGGTTGACATTTTCAAGACTTGCCAAACTGTGCAATTTGTAAATATCCATAGGCAATTCCTCACTTCCAGACCACAAAGACTGCTTTAGTGTTTCTCACTGAAATCAGAGCCTTTAAAAACCAGACTTGGGACATAACCATAACCAGCTACTTAATGCATGCATCCAGGTACAGTTTTGCTTGTATGAGCATGCATGACTAAAAAGAGAAGGTTGAGGGAAAAAAACACCAAAACATTCGAAAATGTTGTGCTTCCAAAGTAAGTGATTTCTATTATTTATGGTGTTAGCCATACTCTTGTATTACACAAAAATTAGCCTAGGTAGATGTTCACATCTTGTGTTACTATAATAGAGAAGGACTTTTACAAAAAGATAATAAACCTGTTGAAAACCCAAAAAGGGAAACTGGCCATAAAATGAATAAAGTTCATTCAGAGGGCAGAGGACATTCAGGAATGCTGAAGTCTTTGCATTTTTATCTTAACCTGGTTTGAGCTGAGTGGGAGTATGGGCCATTCCTTATGCAAGGATTTGGCACATTTATGAGCTGGGGTCTTGCAAAGACATCAGAAGTGTTCCAGCTCTCCTCTGCATCATGCAGCATATCCAGAAAAATAACATAAAAAAATAAAAACCAAAAAACAGGGAGAGTAACAAGTGATTAGAATCAAGGCTTAAATTTTAAGACTCAGGAAGACAACAGGACCTTAATCTGATCCTACAGTCTTTGAGACAGTGACTGATTCCTCTTACGAGTTACTTTAAGGGAGGGGGAGAGGTGTACTGAAGGTCTGAACCTTACCTCCTTAACTATGCCTGTTAAACTGCAATTGTTTGGGTTAGAGTAGTAAAGTAAATGTAGTTATGTAGTCAAACCCAATCTATCTTGTTTGGTAGCAGAAAAGCATCTACAGTGGAGAAAAAAACTAGAGAGTGAAAACGTAAAAAATAAAGTTGAAACACAAAATAATCCAGTAATTATTAATAGGAAATATATATAGTAGTTAAATAGATAATTATTTACTGGCTCTTTTAAGACCATTATTAATTTCTATGTGTGCATTAATTTTCAGGGACACTGGCTACTGGAAACACAGGGTTTGTGTCACAGTTTACTTAAAGAATGCATTCAGGACAGATTTAAAGCAGAATAAACAGTGTAATATTTTTTGATCACTGTCTTCAAGTTGTTCATGATGCTTTTAAGTTCTCTGCTTAGAGTTATTTATTTTATTATTCTATGGATATGTTGTTAATCTTCTGAAATGTGAATAAGTGGATCTGTTGCACAAAGTGTAACAATTGCGATTTATCCAGAGCCTCCTGTAGGGACTTGGTTCCCATATTTCAGGTGACATTTTCATCTCTTTCAAACTGTGTTCTGGTGTGTTGTGTTTCTTAATGGACTTGAACTCACTGGTCCAGAATTACTAGCAAACTGGTCAAGTCTGTAGGTAACTGAGCACAAGTCCTCAGCAGTGTTACTGCCAAAATCTGCTTTCTGTTTCTGAGGTTTTTAATTTTTAATTTGTATGAATAAGCATTGCTTTATCTGTTTACAGCTGGTAAACTAGGTCAGTTGAATGCTTTTGTTTTCACAGAACAGGGCAAATGCTGGTTATTAATGGAAATTTGTCATAGCATATAGGATAGGGTTTTGAAATGCTTGCTGTACACCTCTATCCCCCCCAGCATAACTCCCCAACCAGTCAGCCCATCTCTAGGATCTCAGCTGTCTGGTGTGGAAAGTCTTCCTTTATGAGTGGCCAGTCCATGGTCAGTGGGGGATCAGAACTTTAGATCTGATACATTTCCAGAGTTTTTAGTTGTTTCAATGATTCCTCTGATGTGGGCACTCTGAAATATTTTAGTAAAGATCATCCATCTTTTAAGTATGCCTCATACTGTTCAAATATAACCTCCAGGCTGAGAATGACTACAACTTCATCTGTTCATGAATGTGACTTTGAGACTCTGTTGAACAAGAAGAGGGATGTGAGAAATACCTGCAGTGAGACCTTTTTTTCTGGCATTTTTTAGACATAAATTCAGTATATTAAATAAAACTATATTTTTAGTCAGGATTGCTTCCTAGCAACAGATCATTTACTGTACTATGTTCTTAAGATGTATTAAATAATTTTAGCTTTCCTACTTTAACCTCAGTGGATTACACTAATGCCTCTAGGCTCTTTTCGTGTGCTATGCTCTATGCCTTCCGGTACAAGAGAGCAAACTACTGTCAAGGCCATATTGTGCTTAACCCCAAATGCTGTTAAACTTTTTTTTAGCATAAGGGTGGTAGCATAATATCTGCTTCCATCCTACTAATCAACTAGCTAAGTAAATACTTCAAAACTCAAGAGAACTATCCAAAAGCTGTTCTGATTTATAATTTCACACTTTAAAAGAAAAAAAAAAAGCACCAAAACAAACATAGCTTCTTTTTGTTAATGTTGTAAATAAAAATCAAGGAAGAAGTTTTAATGGGGGTGGTTAACCTTTCAGTCTGATAAATTTGCAGAATATTTAGTTACTTCCATGGAACAGGAAAGAATATGTTTTGCTGGTTGAATTTCTGTAAAGATTATTTTAAAAAAAATCTTTACATATTTTCTTCTAATTCTAAAATTGTAGACTTAGTACTGAATGCTTTTGTCCTTATAGTTCAATTTTTACTTTTATATTCATGTTACAGTTGCAGTATTATTTCATAAAACTTACTCCAAAAATAGTTTTGATTTTCAGCTGTAGCCAATCTGCATATCATGCTGAAGACAAAGAATAAACCTGAGTGGGTTGAGCAGCTTATTGTCTAAATAAAGCCTGTACTGTTTAAAGAGGATACTTTGACTGAAGTATTTAAATGGTCTAGACCTGATAGTGCAAGAAGGCAAAGGTCACGCAAGTAGTTTTCTTCCACACCCTGCCACCTTCTGAATGTTGGTTAAATCTGAAGAAAATCATCCTGTCAGACAATGAACGTGGCTCTCCACCAACACAGTGTAGTCACCTAGACTAAAGAAAAAGTTATTTTTATAAACATTTTGAATAACTAGAAACGGTTATAGGAAGAAGCAAATAATAAACTTTCAGTAAATTTTGGCCTGCAGCTACTCCTCATAGACTTCTAAAATATCTGAAGGTTTAATTGTAGAATAAATTAACCAAAGTATTTTCAAATAGTTGAATTACTGTTAAGTTCTGAATGAATTTAGAAGTCTTTAAAAATTAATTTTTACTTTATTCTTAAAACATTTATATTTCTAAAATGTTTATATTTGAAATACTTGGATGTTCTCCAGGTATACAAATTCCAGATACGTGAAAGCTAAGTTCTTAAAACCCTTAAAAATATTTTCTACCATTTAAAAGAAATATCTATTGATTTAGTTCTGGTAACTATATTTATGTCCCATTCAGTATTGAGATCAGTAGGATGCAGATCTCTTGAGTTTTAAAAGTTTCGTATTTTTCTATTTATTATGATTTTTATCCTGTTTCTTTTCTAGTGTTTTCTTACTAGGTCTAGGCTAAGTGTTTTTCCAGTATTTCTGGAAGTGATAACCTTTTTCTTTACTCTGTTAGGCTTCACATTTAAAATGTTAAGTAAAAGTCTTTGGGCCAGTTTTGTTGTTGTTTATACATGGGCAAACAAATCACAGCTGTCAAATTTTGTGCACACCATGGAAGATATTTATACTGAATAAGTCATTATGCTGAATAAGACTTGATAAGTCCTTTTACATGATTAATGATTTTGCATATAATAAAAAACTTCTATTTGAAAAACAGAAGTGCTGATGAAAAAAAGCTATTCATTCTGTTTGGTGAAGTCTTTTATTATGTACAGAGTAAAGATAAAAGATAAAGATATACTCTATTGCTGTATCTCAGTGCTTGCCTGGTGAGAATAAAAAGGTTTTTTCTATCTCGTCTCTTTGCTTCGGGTGCTCTTCTGTTTGATTACCGATTAATATCAACTGTGATAATGTGTATGTGGTATGGAGGCTGAAACTGAAATCTCAGCAGTCTAGCAGATGGGAGATACTATTAACTGTTACTGAGATGCAAAGGGAAATCATCAGTGCATTCATGACACAGCTCATTACCCAGGCCCAAATAAGTATAAGTTTCTGATAAGGCATGCAGTCTTAATTCAGACATTTCTTAAAACTGAGGCTTAAATTAGACATCAATTTAAAAAATATTTTTAACCCAAAAAGATTTATGTTGTTGTTGTATTTCAATAAAAGTAAACTGAAAGAATTAATTTCAGATTATTCCTAGTATTGTACGAGACATTGTCTAATGTTACAAGACACTGGCTTGGCCCCTACTCCCAAAAATGAATTATTCAAGCAGCTCTAACTAGGAGTGATAGCATGTGATATTCAGCATTGTTTTCTTGCTTTTCAGCCTGGCAGATCAGGTGTTTGAAATCTGCTGATTTTCCTTACTTTTCACACAGCTACATGTTTATTATTTTATTATGTTAAACATTTTATGCACTTGGGTTTTGGTCTTTCATGTATTTTGTTACAGTATGTTGCTCCTCTTTGTGCACACTCTGAAGCTGCCAGATGAAGTCTGGCAGGTAAATGAGGCAGATATTCTGGTATCTCAGCATTAGGAGCAGAGCTCTTGTTTGTCTCAACGGTAAGACACTGCTTTCCCATATGAAATTTTTGAGCTTTGTATGAAAGAGCTTTCAGGGTTGATGTGTTTGGTTTGGCCTTTAGCCTTGCCAGATCCTTTTCTGGATCTTGTGCTTCCCGTCCTTCACGAGTGTGCTGTACCTTGTGGCAAGTTTTAATTTCCTGGTGGCACAGGTGAATGTGGATCCAGTCACAATGACCTGAAGTGCCAGTAACACCAGAAATTGGCCAAGGGGGTGCAGCATGAAATCAAACAAGTTCAGTGCTGTGATACTGTCCTTGTGCATCACTCAGAATGCACGGGTCAGTGTAACTGTGCCCAGATGTAATCCATACCCCTTATCACAATGGGAGATTGTGCAGGTTGGTTCTCTGCTTTGTCCATCACAACAAGGTGGAGACAATAATCTAAAAATGCTGTATAATAAGTACCAGGATTATGCCAAGCTTAAATAATTCCGTAGTGTCTTTTAAGTTGTGCCAGAAGCATTTCAACCATTATAAAAATGTAGTTTGGGGTGTCATTTAGTGGCTATTTGCTTTTGAGCTTCTAATTTTCTCTCTTACCTGTAGTTTTAACTGGGAAAGATGAAACCATGGCATGTATTTCAGAGCAAAAAGGCATACTGAAACAAAGTGTCCATGTTGGGCTGCAGGGCACTGAGCTGAAAACTGCTTCGAAAGTCCAAGTAATTTTTCAGTTCCTAAATTTTCAGAGAGAGATGTTTTAATTGCAGTTTCTGTATACTTTAGAAATCTAATCCCAGGATGCCTGGACTGGTTGTGGCTCTTGGCAGGGACCTGCAGGGCATTTTTCTGGCCTGTGCTGAGAGCTGCAGAATCAGCTCCTGCATCTGCTCTTTTTTCTATCTTCTACAAAAACCTTCTATAAAGTGAGTTTATACTGCTGGCAGTACTTGTTGTTTTTATCCTTCCATATTTTGTATCGTCTCAGTTTCAAGATGAATTCTAGTCAGGTTATAGTAAGAACATGTCTTTTAAGTTTTCTTTAGTAAATCTGAATGGGTTACTCTGAATTGTACATGTAATAAAAAATATTGCAGTGGTTGTGTTAAAAAACAATGATGAAAGATCATAAGTTGCTCTGAAAAGTAGCCTTGCCCACTCCATCAAAACGACCTTCTTGAAGTCCATTTCCTTCTCTGGTCTCAAGTATTTTGTTGTTGTATTGCACAGGACCTTCACTTTACCTGACTGATTTCTAAGGATTTTGGTGAGCTTCAGAGATATTTACAATTGACTGCAGTGTTTTATGATATACCATTATTGATTGCCAGCTGATGGTATGGGAAGTACCCCCCCCCTCCCTTGGTCATTCATAACTGTCTTATAAATGATGTGGTGAGGGGCATGTCAAAAATCTTGTAATATTTCTGTTAGTGTTTTGCAGAATCAAACTCTATAACTCAGTTAAGGGTTATAAAGCAGGTATGTATTTATTTGCCGGGGGGTGCAAGGGGGTAATCCTCCTAACTTGCGCACCGAACAGTCTAACAAGCAGATAGTTATAGTGTGAAGACATGCCTATTCATAAGTGCCTATTACATATTCATGACATTTCCCTGCTTCTTATTGTAATTAGATTTGAGAAGCTTCTTCTATACTTGCTCAGGCATGGTGTTGTGGTCTGGGGCTCAGGGCTGAAGTAGTCTTCATCTTCCTCGTGAACTGTCCCTGAATTCAATCTGTGTGCAGGCAGTCTCATCCTGGTTGAGCTGCATTTAGCTTTCTACTGTTGTGCTTCTTCCTTATCAGTGAATGTCTGTGAATGAGCTTCTCTCTTACCAACATCCAGGGTCCTCAAGGCCTCAAGCATATTTCAGTATGCTACACTGTCTAAGTTTTCCTAACATTCCTGCAGTTTTTCTAACTGACTAATATGCCTGCACATCATTAGTATTACACTTGAAACTGTGTTCTGTGATTCTTGATTTTTACAATTGTATTGGTGTTGTTATAGAGTAAAAAAATTTGTTGCAATCAAATAGAATTTGTTTCCTGAGACTCTTTTTTTTTAAAAAAAATTGGTCTACAGTGAATATGAAGTAATAAAATAGTCATCAGAATTTGTTACCCATATGCCTAAGTATTTGTTTAGGTGTCTGTCTGCCTTGAAAAAACTCACATATTCAGTTTGTTAGTTGATTTCATTGTATTTGATTTTTCTTACTAAAATTTGTCTTCAAGAAAGTGTAAAACAGTGTAGAGTGATATGGAGCAGCACAGATTTCCTTACCAAGCTATACTGCATTTTTTCAAAGTTCGTATGAAACTGCTCTGCTAATAAAACCATGAAAAAATGCTAGTAGTCTCATAACTGGCAGAGTTAAAAATGAGTTTTACCAAGCATACTAAATTTGAGTATGTTACACAAAATAAGAGACAACAGATGAAAATATTGACTGAAACTGAAAAATAAGCTCTAAGAAAAAAGAGGTTTTTAAGTTATATACAGGTGTTCTGAGAAGAGGTGTCAATGGAAATGAAGAGATTTGTCATGTCACTTATGTCCCTTATGAGGACAGGAATATCCTGAAAAATACCAGTGTATTTGTCTACCCAGTATGGCATTCCTGGCTTCAACATCAGGCAGAGTATCATCTCCTTCCAGCCCTGCTGTCAGCTGCCCATTTTGCAGAGCTGTGAAGAAGTAGCCAGCACAACTGCATGATCCTTTCCTTTTCCTCCCTGCGTGGGCAGCTGGATGTGAACATGGAGATGATAAAGCCAGACTGACAAAGAATGTGAAACCTGGTGCAGAAGCTGGCCCTGTATAATTCCTACATGGAATAAATCGGCAATGAGAAACTTAATTTTTAGTATGTCTCCCCAGAGACAGCACTGTTGCATATTGCTCTTTATTCCACACAGATTATAGTGTCAGCACAGGGAGGAGCTGAACTTGGGGATATTTATAAAACAGGTCTCTGTTTGGTAGAGAAGACCTATTTGCAGGATCTGGTTTTATTTGTAACATAAAGCTTAGTTTCCTATGCTAAACCCTCAGCCTTATATCCAGGGTTACAGATAAGGAACCATCAGTGCAGTTAAGACAAGAAGGTGCAAAATAGCCTTGACCCATCAGTGTTGGGACAATTACAGTACCTAATGTTAAACTTCCGACGGCTCCAGTCCAGCATCCTCTGGGATGCTCAGTCTACCACTTCTCCCTCTGTTCCCCTGCCCTCACAGGCCCTTTTTCTGGAAGCGAGGAGCTAAATATTGTAAAAACAGCTGTTCTGTTCTTCCTGCTCCAGGGTCTCATTTTGTTATGCAGTCCTAAAACACTAAATAAATTGAATTGTTATTTTTATCTTATATTTTAGATGGCACTATGGATCTAATATTCTTTTAAAATGTTCTGCTTGCATTTTGTAATTCAATAGGTATCTGTAGGTATACAGTAAATGAAGGATGATGCTACCTTTGCAGTTATTTCCAAATGAGTGTCCAAAATAGTCATCATCATTTTCAATTTCTTTCTTCAAAAAGATACCATTGTCACCTTTTCTGTGTTGTAATGCAAGTACAGTCAAGTGGAAAAAGCTTAGAAATTAAATCATAGCACTAGGCAAACTGATTCAATGGCATTGAAATGTCATTTCTAGAATTATCCAGCTTATGGTGTTTCAAGAATAACCTTCTGGCATGGCAGACCACAGTGCAGGGATTAGATGGGGCTTTCACAGTGGGCCAAATTCTGCCTAGTGTTAATTAGGATTGTGTGAGCATAAGTGAGGACAATAACTGTCGCACTGTTGCCCTCTGTATGTTTAAATCTTTGTAGTATGTTTGTGCTATAAATTTAATATATGCTTAGTACCTTGCATTCAAGAGAAATAAATCTGAGTTTAATTTTGTTTAAGAAACCCCGTGATATGGTCTGTAAGCAGGACCTAGAGTTTTGAAGATTTCTGAAAAGAAATCCTTAGATTATGCTTGGATGCTGTTAACAGAGGTTTTCCAGAAAATCAAAAAGGCTCCTAAGGAAGCCACAGAGTGGCAAATGCGTGCTCAGCCTGAGAGCTCCTGCAACCATCCCTGCCTTTACAGTGGGATAGAAAGGAGGAAAGAAACCTGTGATGAAGCATTTAAATTTGACTCCCGTAACCTGTGAGTGGAAGAACATTAGAAGTTAAGACAGGCAAAGTTTATGTTAGATTTGTATGCTTCCAAAATAGCTATTTAACTGTGTTAGAATAAAATATTTGAAGACACAGCTTTGAATTTTGAGTTGGTCCAAATGCAGAATAGAATATGCAGCGTACTGCCTTCTGCTTCCAGAGGCTAGAAGAAATTAGAACTGATTAAATAGCATTAGTACTGTTATTGTCAATAATGTTCTTTTTATCTGTGAGTCTTTGCTGTTTTTAAGAAATCAGATCACAAGTTCAAGTGCTTAGAGGTGCTATAATTGTACTAAGCTTCTAACATCATGAAGTGAACTTTTGGAACTGTGGCTAAAAGGATAAATGAGACAGATTTAATGGTGTTCTGCGCAAGGTACCAAACAACTTATTTAAGGGAGACTTCAAGGCCTAGAAGAGGTACTTGGATTTCAATTATTTTATGAGGAAAGAAGACATTATGCAAGCTGTATTTTGACCATTTTTACCTGAAAAAAAGGTTTCATGTGTGTGGAAAGGAGTAAGGAGGAGAGACACATCCAGCTCTGCTGCCAAGCCACTGGGTGGTATGGTAGATCATTTGGAGGGCAGGGATGTTTCCTCATCTGCGTTCTGTTGGGCATCTGGCATCTGCTAATTTCATGCTAATTCCCTGAAGTTCATCGTGGGAATGATTGGGCCAGTTTTTAAAGTATTCATAATTCTGTTATGTAATTGCTCAGTTTTTAAGCATATGTTGAACATGGCCAGGTTTAAAAAGTAGGAGCTCTTGCTTGCAAAATCAAGCACGTTCTGTGTTGATATTGCAATTGGAAACAATTAATTTTTAGATTTTTTTTTTTAAGTTATTCTATTTGCTGCAATTGTTATCTTATTTCCTGACAAGGCTTGAAACCGTCTGTCTTGTGGGTGTTAATTTCTGCTGTGGTTCTGGTGTAGTTATACTCTACTTCATGGACCAAGGAGCAAGCTTTATACAATAATTCATTACTTGTGTTGTATCTGTTTACTCATTCAGTTAGTTGGATAGTTGTAGTTTAATGATTACCTATGCTTACTCTGTTAATGGTTTTTGCCCTCTGTATGTAATTCTGGGAATTTAATATAATTATTCATAAGAATTCCCATTTTATTTATTCTGCCTTTATAGTAATTTTAAGTATTTTGTTACTACCACAGAAAAATGAGAACTTTTAAATCAGTCCTGTGTTTAAATGCTGATTAGGTACTATGTTTAATAGGGGAGAACACACTAGAAATGACTAACTTCTGTAATTTTTGCCAGCCACCCATGCACCCTTAGCAAACTGAGGAAGGTGCTGGCAGCTGTTTGTTTATGTGAAGAGGGGATGGCGCTTAATGTCTCTTGTTAAATCCTTGATTTACGCAAGCTGCCTAAATCTCCTTAGGAAGAAACAATCGCTGTGAGACACACTGGAATGGGCGGGCACTCCTCTTATATGCCGTGTGTTGTCAAGAAAAATGTGTGCCTTGTGTCGCCTGTGCTCATCCGAGGTGATATGCTGACGGAGACGGCTGTGGAGCTGCTATGAAACTCTCTGCGCTCCCTGTGTACAGCCTTTGCCTGTGAGCTGGAGTGTGCAAGGGAGTTAAGTTCTGGGTTGAAACAGTTCCTTAAAATGCAACTGTGCTTGAATTTTCTCTCACAATAAGATAAGGAATAAATTGAAAAAAATCCATTTCCTTTGATGGATCAATAAAGCCGGTTTGTTTTTTTTTTAATTAATTAACAGAATTGCAGCTTTCTGCTTCCTTTAGGTAAACTGACCATGCAAAGAAGGGGAAAAATTGAATTTACATGGATTACCAACAAGGATACCTTTCTGTACTAGTTTAAAGAAATAATTAAACCTGGTGGTTTAGCAACCATAACATGTCGTGTTTCGTGGCCATACTGGGCCATGGCAAACTGTTACCTGAGTCTTCCTGTTTTCTCATGCCTTCTTTCTCACCCAATCCCATGTGCAGACATGTCAGGAGATGAGAAATACTTAACCAAGGAGAGAGGGGAATTCTGCACCTTTCATCAAAAGGGATCTGTCACAAAATATCCTGTAAATCAGCTTTAAACCACAGATGCTAGTTGTGCGGCACTTTCCAAATGACCTGATTTTTCCAAGTACGTGAATGATTTATGTTCTTCATCACCAATCCATTTTTGTTAGGGTTTATCTAATAGATTTACTACAGAAATAATTTTGCAAGTAACAGATCTTTAATTACCTTACTTCATTTCATAAGGGAAAAAGTTATTAAGGTTTTTTTTTTCTTTATTTTAAAAGCAACTGTATTCCCTCACACATCTCAGGTGAGGTTTCAGATATTTAAAACAAAGGTTCTACTGCTCTTTGGTTAAATTCTGATTTCCTGAGTGTTTTAAGAAAATAGGGTTTGGAACAGGGATTTCCTTGCAGGGTTTTGTTTGTTTGTTTTTTAAGGAGTGCCAATATTGGAAACTATCAGAATAGCTTGAAGTAGAATTGATTAAAATATTACTGGAAGGAAAATCATACTAATTAGGGGGAAAAGAGTCAAAATATAGTGAGAGCATTAAGTGATACAGAGGGAGAAGAGT
Source organism: Piaya cayana (assembly GCA_013389865.1). Lineage (NCBI taxonomy): Eukaryota > Metazoa > Chordata > Aves > Cuculiformes > Coccyzidae > Piaya > Piaya cayana. The sequence goes on from WAAB01005027.1 coordinate 50,462, forward strand.
GTGATGGTGTATGTAAATGAGTGATGGGACATGTCAGAAGACACAGAAAAAGAATTAATTGGAGGTTGAAAGTGACCTTTTAAGTCATCTGGAGTAACATTCATGGTTGAAAAAACCGTTAATAATAAAGCCAGGCAGTTGTAATTTAAAACAGAAGTAATCAAAATTATTAAAAATGCACAGATTTATAGATAGCCCTTTTTAAGGTGATAAAGTTGAGATCTCAATGTTTTGAAATGTACCAAAGTCATGTTTGGGATTCAAATAATCAATTGATTACATACAACTGAATACTGGCTTCATATCCATAACTTGGGACTCAGTGTTGTCAGACACCAAAAAACTGTGTAATCTTCTGTTTTCCTGTGTTGTCAACAGCATTTGCATGGTACATGAAAGACAACACAGCCTGATGAAGAGTGCACGTCTCTGACTTCAGTGTGCCACTAATGAAACAAAATATGTAATAATTAAAAAAATACTCTGCAGGATGATTGTTTCAGTTTCTAACACTTTCTGGAAGAGATTTAAAAGAGTAATTTCATGTTTCTTAACCATCCAGGAGCTGAAAAAAGGGCATCCCTTCCCCTTCTCTCAGCCTCAGCTACGGGACAGGCAGAGGGTTTTGTGTGGGAATGCCAGCACTGAGCATCAGATTCAAAATTGTTTTTGTAGTAATGTATGCTCTTTTAGAAAATCCTTCTGTTTTGCTTCATTCTCTTTCTTGTCTTAATCTCTTTTGCTTCTTTCATTTCTGTTACACAAGAAGCCTAATTGCTTTTATAATTCACATTCTTTCTGTTCTACATACCAGAAATAGAAAATGGGAGTTTTGTGTTCTGTTCTTGTTTGGTTTTGTGGTGGGGTTTTTTGGTTTTTTTGTTTGTTTGTTTGTGGTTTTTTTTTCTAGAAGCTTCTTTGCAGCAGCCTCTTGTCTACATATTGCCGAGCAATCCTGTGGCATTCCCCGGATCTGGGACACAAAATCATTCTCTTAATTCCCAAGTCTGATTACTTTCTGCTTCTGACCAGTCTCTGTTGCTGTAGCACTCAGATTTAGTACGTCTGATTTGCTGTGCCATTGAAATATTTTCTCAGCCAAGAATTAAAAAAAAAAAAAAAAACACCAAAAAAAACCACAAAAACCCCACTCAAACCTGTTTTCACTGCAGCTTTACAAGAGAAAACACAGTCTTGGGGAGCTATAAAGTTTAAATTCTCTCCAGGTGATCCAAAGCAATCATGCTCTTTAGTTTGTATTGTGTTATACTGATCTGAATATTTGCTGTGTCTAAAAGTTAATGAAATTTGTCATGGAAGGGCAGTGAAATGGAAAACGGCGGCTTTTGTGGGTCAGTATCGGTGAAAATTTGTCTTAAAGAGATTTATAGAAATAACCTCAGTTACAGGGAGATAAATATGTATTTTTCTTAATGGATGTCATCAGCAATCCTAAGTCTGCATGTAAATTGCCTGGAAGTGTGTTGGATGGATGAAGTGCTGAGGGGCATGATTTAGTGATTGATAGGAATGGTTGGACTCAATGATCCAGTGGGTCTCTTCCAACCTGGTGATTCTATGATTCTATGATTCTATGTGTATGCCTTAACCTACGCTTTAAACAAACATCAATTGCATTAAACTAACCAGGCATTTAAACGACAGTGCTGCATCCAACAGAGTTTTGTTTCCTAAGTCTTCTTGTACACGCTTTAGCAGAGCTTCATGGGAATAATTAACTGCGTTAAAGTGAAAAAGTAAGAAGATTCAGAACAGAAATAAAACCATATGAATGGTGCTAAAATTTGATTGAAAGTCTCAAAGCCTTTAAGAGCTGTGCAAGATGCTCCACAATGTGTGGACCTGGCCCTGCCTGCTGGAGAGATGTCTGGCTGTTGGACCTGGCAGAGCCAGCTGGCTGTTCCACCAGGCAGGGATGTAGGGGAGTCTCTGGAGAGAGTATAGCAGCACGGCATCAGTCTAAGTTGGTGCCATATGGTGCCAGGTTGAGAGACAAACCCAGATAAATTGAGGATATAAAATGGAAATACTTGAGTTGCCTTAGAAATGATGGCAAAACAATTGCCTGAGTGCACTTTAAAGTACCTTTCTGGCCATAAATGGCGCCTGGCTTTGCCTGTAGGATCTATTGAAGCTTTCTAGTACTAAGGCATGTGGGACCTGAAGAATGTTATAGGTTTGCTGGCAGATGAGTGCAGCTCTGTAGAGTTGTCAGAGTGGTCCCTGGTGTGCAGTTGGTCAGGACTCACTCACAACCTTCCAGGCAGCTCTTTGGCATCACTCGTGAAACAGCACAGGCCACGTAGTATTCCTGCAGGGGAGTTTGGATTCAGCAATCCCATTTTGAAAGGGAAGAGAGTTAATTTAATACTATGGACTTGGGCAAGTCCAAGCCAGCTGTCTTTGGTTGTGGAGAATGGTTCAGGCATGTTTGATGTTTTAGTCTGTGTTAAGAGGAGCCAGGAGTACTGTCCCATGTTAACAATCACTGATTTGTCTTCTGGGGCTCTGCGGTGAGTGCACTGCTAACTGTGAAAATAGACCTGGAGCCAAGTAAACCATGACAGAAAGTCCTGATGTTCTTATACCCTCATATTAATTGAAAATGTGTTTCTGGTTTTGCCCTTGTGTGAAAGGTAGGCCTTTGCATGGGCAAGGTTACATTTTAGCAATTATTTGTAAGCCTAGTTGTGCTTGGCAATTCACAGAAGAGTAGCTGTTTTGCAGAGTAATTTTCTGTTTTTACTGACTAGCTGATCTAAAATGCAACTAGTGGTATTGCATCTGTTACAAAATATTAAGACTCTCTTAGTTAAATTGTTCTCCACCTTCTTCTTTTGAAAAATAATCCTTTCACAAATATGTTTCATGTTGAAATTGAAACTTTTAAAACATAATACTGATATTGACTATATGGCAAAGTTAAATAGGAAGCACAGTGTCTACTATTATTTCTGGTTATAGGCAAAATCAGGTTTAAAAGCAAGGTATATCATGTCCTTTGCTCTTGTAGAATATTAAGGAAGTAATCATGGGAAAGACATGGACTGAATTATATTAAGGAGAAAAATAAAACAGTATCAGCTGAAGTCGCTATTTGCAGAGATAATGTAACCTTCTGGGGAGTTCCTGCTGTTATGGGCTGTCCCTCCACTGCCTAGTTCACAGTCAGAAACACTGTTTAGTGCTTTAGGGAAAACTCCTTCCCATAACCCAGTACTTGACACTACTAGCATCCATACTGACCAGGGTAGTTTAATAGTAATGCACAGCAGTTCTTGGAATGTGATTTTTTTTTCTCCTGTATACAGTAATCTAAAGGGACTGCTTGGACTTAGTACCCCACATTTGGGTGTGATGTTTCTGGAATATTTGTACTTTAACACAACAAGAGGTCACTTTTTATTTTACCAGAGGGAAAGGTAAATCCTTGATTAGAAAACCAGAACCAGGATAAAAAAAAATAAATACATATATATATAAGGAAAGAAAGTGAAACTTGAAGTATATTTAGCACCAATGTCCTTCCCTGGAAGATTTTGCAGAAGCATCTCCCAGTCATGAAACCTTAGGGCCAACTTAGTACCATGATGCTTCCTGGGAGTTATATTTCATATGGGCCTTTAAGCTAACTTTGAAAGCTGAAGAAGACAGCATGCATCTGCTTTTCCTCTCTCTTTCTTTCCCTTATGTTAATTTAGTATAGAATCATAGAACAACCAGGTTGGAAGAGACCCATCGGATCATTGAGTCAACCGTTCCTATCAAACACTAAACACTAGTACTTGACATAAAACATGATATGCCAAGTTTGACCAGAGATTCACCTGTTTCCCCTTGTAGCCAGTAACAGAAATAGGGAGAAATATAAGCACAAAGCAGGTGTGTAGTTATAACCTTCTGCAAGACAATTTATTCTTTACATGGTGTGGCATAAGAACTGTGACAGTGGAACTATATATGAGGTTTCTTTAATGTATGGTCCATTGAAGCAACTTTCCAATACCTGAAAGGGGCCTACAAGAAAGCTGAGGGACTTAAAAAGGCTTGTAGTTATAGGACTAGGAGCAACAGGTTTGAACTGGAGAGGGGCAGATTTAGACAAGACATTAGGAAGAATTTCTTCACTATTAGAGTGGTGAGATGCTGGCACAGACTGCCCAGGGAAGTTGTGGTTGTCCAGTCCCTGGAGGTATTCAAGGCCAAGTTGGATGGGGGCTTGGGCAGCCTGGTCTGGTGGGAGGTGTCCCTGCCTATGGCAGAGGCTGGAACTGGATGATCTTTAGGGTTCCTTCCAACCCAAACTATTCCATGATTCTGTGATTCTAATGGCTCTAAATGGACTTGTATTCCAAGAACATGTTTTGTCCACATGCTTTTTTAGGTCCAGTTCTGTCATTTGCTGCATATGCTTCTTACTCAGCAGAAATGAGATTTCTGATCTGCAATACTTGGGTTTGCTCATGTTCTTGAGGACTGACCTTTGAGATCAAAATGCAACACTTCTGCCTTAAGGAGTTTGAATTAATTAACATCTTCCTTCTACTTTAAAAAAAAACCCTTATTTTTGGTCATCTTGTGAGTGCATGACAAAGATTCTCCAAAGCTGTCTTCCAAAGATGTGTGGCCTTGCAAGAGAATCTCTTGCCATTGGCAGCTACTCAGAGGTAAGGTGTTGCCACTGGGAGCAGAAGGCTTTCTCTTACACACCAGATTTTGGTGCCACAGGCAACTCAAAGATCAGTTACCTACCTCTATTTCAATTACCAAGGAGAGACCAGAACAAGTAAACCCTCCTGACCATATTCTGCCTGCCTTAGCTTTCATCTGTGAAGTGAGGAGAAAAAGCTCCTTCATCGTACTGTGCTGCTTATAAATTCTTTTTGAAGCTATAGAAAATGCTATAGCATCTCAGAAAATTCAAAGAACAAGTTAGTAATACAGGCTTCAGAGAAATATAGCAGATTTGGGATCCAAACACTCAGAGGAGAGAGGAGGAAAAATATATATGTAAGATATCAGCTCAGTAAACATTCATCTGTGCACTGAAAAATGTAGGAGCTCTCTAGAAATCAGAATATGGTGATTATGTAGGTGAGGAAAAGGGAATACAATTAAAGTTGACCAAATGCTTAATTGCTTTATTTTGCAGTCTTCCTCATCTTCTGTCTAAATAGCCTCTGTGAGTAATATATTGTAGTCTAACGTTGATATGACTCTGTTTTTTTGTCATTCTTTCCCTGCTTAGAAAAACAAAACCAAACCACAAACATTACAGTGTTTGTGGTTATTCAAAAGAGTAACTTAGTATTTCTTTTTGGCCATGTTACATTGTTTTCTTGAGCCAATTTACATGTCTTAATTGACAAGTAATTACTTGACTAATCCAGATAAGTAGTGTTGAAGTGTGAATTGCAAAGTCCAAGGCCTTTTAGATCAATACTGTTGTTTTTGGAGGGTCACTGAAAATTCTGCATTATTGGCCTAGTAAACTATAACTACCTGTTCAGAAAGATAATCTCAGATATTTGTAGGCTGTGGTATTCTGTGATAAATGGTTCTCCAACAGAGAAGATGAAATATGATACATCAGAGTGTAAATAATCTACACATTGTATTGACAGAAGTTGGGAAAATAATTTTGAAATAACTTACATTTAGTCCTTTTAATGAACCACTTTACTGACCTATTTTTTTATAATCTTAGATGGTATAATCTGAAGACTCTATTTTGATAAGCGGTAAACCCATATACTTTACTGGGCAGTAGTTCTGGCTTATCTATTTACTTCACAATGTCTTTTTTCTGTAGTAATAATACTGAGTTCTTCACGAGGATTTAGTGAAAATCCTGTTAGTATGTTATTGGTGGCGCAGTTACAAGGATGGATATAGGTATCATTGTGTGATTATTTTCATTGTTAGTAGAAAATAAAAGCAATTTAATAAGAAATTATAATTGCTCCTTACTAGGTAAAAATTGTACTTAAGAAGAAAGTAGATTATGACATTTCATTTTACTTCTGCATTACATACAGCCCAGCAGGCTGTTTTGTGGAGAGTTATCACTAATTGATAGAAATCCCTTCCAAACTTCACTATGGAGCTGCACGTAAGCAAATATGCATTCAATCATAATGACAGTTGCTTCTTGTGGGCTAAGCAGTGGTACTGTGTGTCTTGTAATTTAGTGCTAGATTGCTTTACTGTCTCCTGAGTAAAATCATAGATTAAT
>WAAB01005027.1:57348-73146 GCA_013389865.1 Piaya cayana
CTGTGGTATTCTGTGATAAATGGTTCTCCAACAGAGAAGATGAAATATGATACATCAGAGTGTAAATAATCTACACATTGTATTGACAGAAGTTGGGAAAATAATTTTGAAATAACTTACATTTAGTCCTTTTAATGAACCACTTTACTGACCTATTTTTTTATAATCTTAGATGGTATAATCTGAAGACTCTATTTTGATAAGCGGTAAACCCATATACTTTACTGGGCAGTAGTTCTGGCTTATCTATTTACTTCACAATGTCTTTTTCTGTAGTAATAATACTGAGTTCTTCACGAGGATTTAGTGAAAATCCTGTTAGTATGTTATTGGTGGCGCAGTTACAAGGATGGATATAGGTATCATTGTGTGATTATTTTCATTGTTAGTAGAAAATAAAAGCAATTTAATAAGAAATTATAATTGCTCCTTACTAGGTAAAAATTGTACTTAAGAGGAAAGTAGATTATGACATTTCATTTTACTTCTGCATTACATACAGCCCAGCAGGCTGTTTTGTGGAGAGTTATCACTAATTGATAGAAATCCCTTCCAAACTTCACTATGGAGCTGCACGTAAGCAAATATGCATTCAATCATAATGACAATTGCTTCTTGTGGGCTAAGCAGTGGTACTGTGTGTCTTGTAATTTAGTGCTAGATTGCTTTACTGTCTCCTGAGTAAAATCATAGATTAATCTAGATTTTACAAAGCGTATATAATTTTTTGTATACTTGGTGTGGAAACTAATGTAGGAGAAGAGTACTGACCCTGGTCCTCCTCCCTTCCAGTAGTTCCAGCTGTGACAGTAATGTTCTACTGTGGTTTATATCCCTTGTGCAGAGATGGACATCAGCTTGTGAAGCACAGAAGTTATAAAAAGCCACACTGGAATACGTTAAGGGTGTGTGTCATACAAAATTGCATTATTTATTTCACTCTTCTTGGAGGATATGTATTAACTTGTATGTTCAATTGAACAGAATCGTGTATGAATTCTGCTCTTCCAAAATGCAGGTGATGTTTGTAGAAATGAATAGGACAGACTTTGGTCTCTTCAGAAGGCTGCTCAATCAAATTCCATGGGAGACAGTCTCTAGGGGCAAAGGAGCTCACGAGGGCTGGATGCTATTTAAGAAGGAATTCCTGGCAGCACAAAAGCAAGCCGTTTCCATGTGCTGGAAAATAAGCCAGTGGGGAAGAATACTGGCCTGGCTGAGTGAAGAGCTCTGGATGGAAATCAGGAAAAAGAGGAAAATACATGAATTCTGAAAGAATGGACAGGCAGCTTGTGAAGACTGACAAGGGAAGAGGATAATGCTGAGGTGCTTCATGACTTCTTTGCTTCAGTCTTTAATAGTAAGGTGAGACATTCCCTGAATACTCAACCTCATGAGCCAGGAGGAAGAGCAGAACAAAGCTCCCTTGATCCAAACCGAAATGGTTAGAGACCTGCTAGGCAAATTAGATATTCGTAAGTCTATGGGGCTCCCGAGGGTACTAAGGGAGCTGGCAGAGATGCTTGCCAATCCTCTTTCCATCATACAGCAGCAGTCCTGGCTGACTGGCGAAGTTCCATTGGACTGGAGGCTGGCAGATGTTGCACCCGTTTACAAGAAGGGCTGGAGAGACAATCCAGGAAACTACAGACCTGTCAGATTGACCTCAGTGCTAGGGATTGACATAGAACAGGTCATGTTGGGTGCCGACTCACGGCACAAACAGGACAACTGGGTGATCAGGCCCACTCAGCATGGGTTTATGAAAAGCAAGTTACGCCAAACTAACTTGATTGCTTTCTATGACAAAGTGGCCCACTTGTTGGATGAGGATTTAGTTTTCTCGGACTTTAGTAAAGCCTTTGACACAGTTTCTCACAGTACCTTGCTTGAGAAACTGGCTACCACTGGCCTGGACAGGCATACCCTCTGCTAGGTTAAAAAATGGCTCAATGGCCAGGCACAAGGAATGATGGTAAATGGAGTTAAGTCCAGCTGGAGGCCGGTCACAAGTGATGTCCCTAGGACTTGATGCTGGATCCCGTCCTGTTCGGTATCTTTATCAATGACCTGGATGAGGGGATTGAATATACCCTTAGCAAGTTTGCAGACAACCCTAAACTTGGGAGGAAGTGTCAGTCTTTGCAGGGTAGGGAGGCTCTGCAAAGGGATCTGAACAGGCTGAATTGATGGGCTCTGGCCAGTGGGATGAGGTTTAACAAGACGAACTGCAGAGTCCTGCACTTTGGGCACAACAACCCCATGCAGCGCTACAAGCTTGGGGAAGAGTGGCTTGAAATCTGGCTGGCAGAGAAGGACCTGGAGGTGTTGGTTGACTGCTGACTGAACATGAGCCAGCAGTGTGCCCAGGTGGCCAAGAAGGGAGTGGCTGAGGGAATGGGGGGTTGTTTAGTCTGGAGAAAAGGAGACTGAGGGGAGACTTTATCACTGTCTGCAGCTACCTGAAAGGAGGTTGTAGACAGGTGGGTGGGATAGGTGACAGGACAAGAGGGAATGGCTTTGAGTTGTGTCAGGGGATGTTTAGATTGGACATTGGAAAAAAATTCTTCACAGAAAGGGTTATCAAGCAGTGGAACAGACTGCTCAGGGAAGTGGTTGAGCTACCATCCCTGATGGTGTTTAAAAGGTGGGTAGATGAGGTACTTGGGGATTTAGTAGTGGACAGGTAGGGTTGGAGTCAATGATCTTTTAGGTCTTTTCCAACTTTATGGTTCTATGAATTTATATACAAGAGAAAATGTGTCTGTTGGAATTTGCGTAGTAGAAATGGGCCCCAGATGTTTCAGTTATGTAAGGAACTAATCTAAACCCAACCAAAGACAGCCTTGTGGGCCTTAGATCATGCCAATAAGAACATTTTCAGAAGAATTAACACTAAAGGAGATTGCATTGTCTGTAGCTATTGTAAGTATAAAATCAAAATGTATGGATGGAGGATAGAGCATTATTCACTGTGGCTGGAGTTAAGTTTGTTCTTTGAAGGGGAAAAATGTGATATGAATTATCTTTAATAAAGAAAATATTTCATTTAAATGTTAAGTACAACTGTATGTTTCTTAAAGCTGTCATTTTTTCTGTTTACTGGAGTAAGTGCTTGTGTGGGGGTGGTTACTTATTTCTGTTTTGAGTGTGAGATAACTTGTTTTGAAGTAGACGTCCTTCTGTTTTTAAACTGATACAGTATTGCATTACATAGCTATTGCTATGCATTACAAAAATAGAAATTAAACTCAGAAAGGGATTAAACTCACAAAGGGAGGTAGACCCCTGCTGTGTTATCTCTTAAAGCTTTGCAGTAAATTTTGATTGGTGGAGGCTTGTTGCCCCTCCACTACTGGCATCCCTTCCTTTTCTCCCTTTGAGTGTTTCATTTTACTGACCTGGCAGAATAAAAAAAAACAAACACAAACCCCACTAAATAAGTAGTTTCCAACCAGGTTAGGTATGTCACTCCTCTCCTGGAGGAGTCTGAAGAGTGCTGGAACCAGCACAGGGGAGGGAAGGGAGTGTGGGAGGTACCAGGGATGAGGATGGAAGTGGAGAGGACCAGTGGTGTTTACTTATTTAAATGATTTAGGTGTTTTAGCTGTTATTTCTGTTTTATGTGCTGCACTCAGATTCCTATAAAGTTCCTAACATGTCATTCAGTCCCATCAGGGAATTCAAATCTCATCTAGTGCTGAAGTTCCTTCTCTGCAGAGATTAAAAACAATTTGTAGGAGCTCTGTGAATCTTGCTTTCCTAATGAACATCTAACCTTACAGTTACGTACTGACCCTGATCTTGCAGTAAGGAAGTGCCATGTAAATGTAGGAGTGTATTTAGACTGGTAGAATTTTGCATTTTCCATTAAAATGATTTTTGCCAAAGCAGGGTATACTTGAAGACACAAAATCTGCAGCATCCACAAAGATACAGCACTTTGTTCTCAGATGCAACCGTTTGTTCTCAGATGCAACAGTTTTCAAGACAATTTCCTCAAGTTAGCTGGTTGGGAAGGTGCAGCTCTTAGTAAGCCAGGCACTCTAGTTGTGCATTTTAATAGTAAAACATAGCTGTAAACTATTTTCTCCCAGCAATTATCTAAGAAATTAACCTTGCCCTTACTAAAATAGATAGGTAGGTAGATAAACAAATCTCCTCTGTGTGTTATAACCAGTTATGCTGCTGGTTTGAGTACTCACCTGTTTTAAACCTTCAAACCTGTTCAAAATTTTGGTGTTACAGAATTTTCTTTTTTATTCTGTGATGACTTTTTCATCATGAACCCTCTCCCACCTCTAGAAAACAGTTGACTTTTCCTTGGGTACAGAGAGAAAAACAAGTTACCTTTATAACTGGTAACACAGAACCTTTTCCTTGGAGATGAGAGACCTGCTCACATCCCTTGCTCAAATTGGTCCGTGTGCTTGTGAAGAGTTTAGCTATTTTGTAGCTCAGTTCCTCCTGCACTGGGCAAGCAACTGGGTCATTTCCTTTTGCTAGAAGTATCAAGCAGCTGCTGCCTCAGCATCTCACCTCGGGCTCCACTTTGTGAGCAGTCCTATTCAGTCAGTGTGCAAAACACCAAGTGACTGGACATTTGGTAAAGTTCTGAGAGGGAGTGATGAACCTGAGAATTCTTCAGGAGTTTTGACATGAGCAAGGGAACTGAGTTGTCTCCTGCTGACAGGACTTGTGTGATTTGGCATGTTTGTTTTGCAAAGACTGTTGTAGCAGTTTAGGAAATCTGATTTGCGTCTGCTACTGAATTGTTCACTCTGTGTGAGCTTTGACTAATTTATCATATGTCTTCTCAACAAAACTTTTGTAGATGTCAAAATTCGTATATATCAACTTTCCACAGGCATATACACTGTTCTGCTGTCTTGTGTTGAATAAATAAGGCGAAAGGAAACTCTTCTAAAGTTGACTCTTAACAAGTGAGTTATATGTAAGCAAAAGGATAAATATACACCTTCACATAGGAAAAGAGAACAGCTTGGACCATAGTTAATTCAGCCTGAGGCCTTTGTATAGGATACTTGGATACCTAAAGAGCTGGCTGAGGGATCTCAGAAATATGAAGTTATATTTTAAGAAATTTTGTGAGACTGAAGAAGTACTTAATGACCAAGTAAAAGAAAATGTGATATTTCAGTTAACTGAAGAAAACCAAATAAATCATCTGCCTTCAAAATAAGCCTGAAAGGAGAAACAGAAGCATTCTCCTCTGTTTGTCTGTGTGCATATATATACACACATATGAGATTTAGACACACAGATTTATAGGTTGCTGTGCATTACCAGTTCATGCATTTATCCATCAGCAAATGTCAGATAACGTAAACCATAGTGAGGCAGAATTACAGGAAATTGCCTCAATTTGTTTACCATATGCTAAGCATACCCATATGTCCATATATAGATCAGCTGATGTACAGTAACTTGGTAATGAGAAAAATTACTCATATGTCTAAGCTTTTATTAATTCTGAGTTATTGACTGTTGTGATCTATTAACAACTCTTTTTTTATCTGGTTTGTCAAAACCAGCTTTTTTAGACAGACATCAAATTTCAACTTGAGATGGAAAGAGACAGAGCCCAGGTACCTTGCTTTGTTAAACCAAAAAATCCTTAAGTATTTACAAGCAAGCCTCTATTAGTATGTTACTAAGGGGGAGGAGTATTTAGTCAAACAATGCTTCTGTTTTCTCATGTGCTTAATGACATTTATAGTCCAAACATAGAAAAATTCCATAAGATTATATTTCAAATTGCTGAGAGTTCTGATGAAAGCACATGTAAATATAGTGTTAAGATTTAATGTTAAAGCTACTTCTCCATTAGTGCTATACAGGGTTAAAGAATGAATGAAAATAGTAATCATCGGATGAATTGTTTTCCTGTTCTCTTAATGGAGACTTTATATTTTTCTCTAAGTGACTAAAAGTCATTCGCTTTTGTTCTAAGGCACCTTAATTAGTTTGTCATGTTACCCACAGGTAGCATTTAACAGACCTAGTCCTGCTTAGGTGTGACAGTGCACCCTTTTGGGCAACAAAGGGCAGGAGCCCTTGCTACACATAAGTTCTGTGACAGCATTTGCTACACGTAAGTTCTGTGACAGTCTGCAGCTCAGACTTAAAAATAAAAAGAAAAGAAGAAAAACAAAGAAAAATAAGCTATTTCTATTCTATGGCTAGAAGATTTAAGGAGCTTTTGACACTTATGATCAGTACCAGGGAATTTCTCTATTGCTGTTTCTGCAGTTTAAGTCATCTTATTACTGTGTTTTCTAGGAAAAAGTTCTATTGTTTCAATATTGTGATGCCAAAATTTGCCATGATGACAGCCTGGTCCTGCAAGCTTAGTTTCAGTATTCTGTAAAATCTGCTGAAGGGCAGAAAATAAACCTCTGGAATCAGAGTTGCCCTGTCCTAATCGTTCTATACCAGCTAGGACTGTGATGGTGCATTCTTAGGAGCAGTTCTGATTTGCCCCAAGTTATTTGTGACCCACAGAATGTGTTAACCTTTTTCAGGATGGTAATTTAGCCAAAAAGGTAGCTCAGTAATTGCATTGTAACACCCCTGCCAAAAAGCAACCCCCCCCCTTTATTAATATAGTATTGCATCAGAAACGTCTGTACTTCTTACAGCCTTCTAGAATTGTATTTACTGAAGTTTACTCTTTGCTTTCTCTGGAAATAGTAGTTTTATTAACATTTGCAGTTTAATAATGTATCCTAAAACAGTCTTGCTGAAGTCAAAATAAATTACACAAGAGGTAGTCAATATTCTGTGCATATTTCTTTGCTGGGTCTATTTCAGGTAAATTTGCTATTACCAAAAATTTATGCAAGATTTCTTTTTAATTAATTATCTTTGGGCATCTGAAACAGTGGTAAGATTTTAAAAATTCTGCATTCCCATAATTCCCTTGCATAAAAATAAGCAAACCTGATCATGTATAAACCAAAAGTACTACTTTCTACTTTCTACTTCCAGTCCAACACAATTGTTAGCAATATAGTATGCAGCTAATATAAATAAAACCCCACATTTTAAGTGATGAGGGAGGCAAGAGGGTAACTTTATATTGACCTCGGTAGATCTTAAAAGTGGCTATGTAAAAGTATGTGTAGAAACTAGTTAATACAAATCTGAAATATTTATTTTAAAAAATAATTAACATGCTTTGATTGTGAGACATGTACATGGGGTCTGGCCTTCCCTCTCCAGCTATTGTTGACTTGACAGACTGTAATTACAAAGTCAGTGTTAAGAATTTGGCCATTGGAAATAAGCAAGGTTTTCGGCTCTCACGAAGTTTTGTCTTTATGTGGCTTTGCTTGCCTAGTATGTCTGTGAAAGACCAGTTTCAAGGCGTAAGCAGCGAAGGTTGCCAAGCTCACTGAGAAGCTATAAGCAAAAAAAAAGTTTATACTAGTTGCTACCCTCAAGAGTCACTGCCTCTTCATTTATTATTGGAGTGGTAGTGGGAGCAGAAAGCTGCGTTTTTTCTCCACATATCATTCTCTGTTCATACCATTTGCTCCCTGCTGCTGCCTGCTCCTTGCTCCTCCTTAGTACAGCTCTGGGAGTCTCTGACCAGTACAGACATATATCCTTCATTCTTCTAATTTACATTTAACCTATACTTGTATTTTAAGCCAGTTGACCTTAATCTTGCAAACTCTTAATCTCATTCCAGCAAATAATATTTTGCATGTGAGTTTTCCTGATGATTTCAGTAGACCAGCTAATGTATGGAAGTACTATAGAAGTACTGCTATGCTGATGTGCCTAATGAGGTTTTTTTTAGTATGGCAGTTTTTACAAAAAAAATCCAAAAAAACCCCAACAAAACATGATTAAGGTTTATTGTAATCTATCTTCTACCATAATATATCTTCTACCTTAAGTGCAGTCAGGCATGATTTTCCTTTTATAGGGGAGATTTCCAACTTGAACTGAGATTTCCAGGTTGAAATACCAGTGCCTAATATCTCTGTTGGGGGGGAGTGGGAGAAAGGAGTTAAAAAATCAGTATCCACAAAGATCAGTAAGTCCAGTTATGTTCAGCTGCTTCGCCATTATTTTTTTCTGGCTGCATATCCAGTTGTATGTTAACAGGAGGCCATGTGTGCTGCAGCGTGTGCATCCAAGATTCGTAAAATGTTATGTTACTCCAGGAAGGGTGCAGTCTCTGTTCCTACAGTGCCTGATGTCACCAGGAGCACAGAGCCCTCCCACTCCTCCTTAGTAATTGATGGTGACGGGTTCTCTGCTGAGCTGTAACCTAACATAGGGACTGAATCAGATCAACAGCTGAGAGAAATCACCAACAAACTATCACTCTATATAGACAAAAGCTGGGCACTTTAAACCAGGCCACAGATGAACAAATATTTCAAATAATGGCTAATGTGGGCTGATTTGCTGATGTTTTTGTGGGTGCACTGCTTTGTGTTGGAGGTTTTGCTGCTGTAAGAAGCATTGCTGCTGCTGGAAGGTCTGGCCCACTTGGAGCAAGGCTGACATGCTTGACAGATGCCTGATGTCTCCTCAAACTAAGCACATTATTCCTGGGGTAAGCATATGTTGAAGGGCTGTGGGCCAGATGTTTGGGAGCCCTTTAATTTTACAGTGTAATGTACAGGCCGGCTTGCAGGTTAACTTAATTTGTTAAACTGTTTCATTTTACTCTCATCTAGCCAAGCTGTAGTGTTGTTGAAAAATGTGCCAGCCTTTTCATGGAAGTCCAAATTATGTTTTTGAACTTCCTTTATTTAAAAAAAAAACAAACCATGTTAACTTGCTGTTATGCTATGAAACTGCAAAAAACTGGAGTTGAGGGAAGGGAAAGCACTCACAGGTGGGTTTTGCTGACAGTACTTCTGACTATAACCTTATTACAATATTTCAAACAAAGTAGCTTGCTATCTGTTCCATGGTTTTCAGGATTGTGCTAAAATGTTTTCTCCTCAATATGAGAGCAATGGGTCTCTCTGCTGGCAGTTGTTTGAAGTACATTCTCTTATAGATGTATTTTAATATGGGTTAGGTTGTAACATACTTGTGAGTTTTGTTTTGACAGCATTTGACCATGTATGTGTATCCTGGGGCTAGGGACTTGCACTAACAATATCCCACTAGAGCTGTGCTAATGAAATACACTATAAATAGATGACTTTTTTTTTAAAGATATAATTGGATGTGCTCTGTTTTCTGTTTTGCATAGTAGAAAACAAAGGATGGAGATTAAAATAATAAAAGTAACAGGTATAAAATTATAAACTTTAGCCAAATGTTTTCCTTTACCTTGCTGCTTTACCTTTATGACAGATTTGAATACATCTACAGTGAAAGAAGTGTACCATGGGCGTGACAGTAACTTTCCAGATTTTTTCCAAGAAAACCCGGGGACAGTGTCTTGTGTAATGGCTGCTCCACAGCTTTCTTCTATAAGGAAGTCAGATTTAGATCATTCCTGTTCCTGTATTATTTAGCCATTTTCACATAGGAAGCTGAGTAGTTATTCTATCCATTCTATCCTCCTCTTATAGACATCTTTTCTTTACTTAAATTAGAACTTGTATGCTTGTGGGAAGAATAATGCAACAATGGGTCTTGGGGGAAGTGTGCCATGAAATAATGAGGCGTACAATTACTGTGTACAACTCTGCTGGACCTGTTTTCCATGTACATGTTCAGAACAGCAGAAATCAGGTACTAGTTGAATCACAGAAAAGACTTTTAAGATCTAGTTCAACTATAGCTTTAGCAGCTTTTAGCCTTTTCACATGTAATTAATATAGACAGAAGCTTAAGTCTTTAAGTTTTAATACCCATCCTTTTCAAGCAGTTCTTAAGAGTTGTGATGAAAGTTTGCATTTCTCTGACAATCCCAATCCAATTATAAATGGGGGAAAAAATGAAGAATAACATTTTTGGTGAGGAAGAGGTTTAAAATGAAAAAAAAATTCAATTATGAAATATTGTTTTCCTAAAGAGAGGTCCCCCGATATTACAACTTAGCATAAATAATGTCCACATTGTCATGCAGCACTTTAATTTTTCTGCCGGCTGGTTATCATATACTGTCATCAAGGGGAAGGTGAATTTGATTTATTTGGGCCACAAAGTAAAATGAAGCTTTACAACATGAAGAAGTCCAAGCTCTATTGGGCATAGTCATAGAAGTCCTGGAAGAGAGGGGAAGAAGTTGCTGTTTGAGAGGGCAAGGAGACCACAAGGAGTGGTGCAGTGGGTGTTCAGCCCTTGTGAACTGAGAAGCAGCAACAAAGCAGGATACATCAAGTGGAGCACAGGCAGAAAGGAATAAAATTTGGCTGAAGAGATTGAGCCACCCATATTACAAGGATTTCTGAACATTTGGTCAACCCTTCTTTCAAAGTCATGTTTGATGAGTGTTCTTTTCATGTTTCTTCAATTTCTATCCTAGTTTCTAGATGTGTCATGAGGGAAGACAACCATTTAGCTTTGATAATGTGAATTTTGGCTGTAGTCACTTTTTGTTCAGAAGCATTTTACAGGAAGCTGTACTTGCAAATTAGCTTATTTTTTTGTACTGCTCCTCAAACATTATCTAATTGAAAAAACAATTGCTTAAATTGCTGAGAGGAGAGTAATGGGAAGTTCAGGAAGATTAAAAAAAGAGATACAGCTTGAGAATTCTCTCTTTCATATTTCTTGGTATATATAATTAAGTAAACTGACTATTGATAATTGTCTTTTTATGTCAGATGTTGCATCAGAAGTGGATACAAACTACATAATTGAACAAAAATTCAGATTACTGTTTAATGGGTACATTTTTCTGAATTGCCAAATTTCAGGATGTCCCTTGTAACAAGTTGAACCCTGAAATATTCAAGTCAATTAAAATGTGACAGTAGGGTGAAATAAAATAATCCTTATTGCATAACCACTGACATGTTTTCACCACCAACACAGTCATGACATAGAAATTCCTCTAATATAGAAACTTTGTAACTACTGGAAAGTGTAAGCACATCAGCCACAGTAATTTATTACTGTAACTTTGTCCTGACCTCACCCACTAAATAAAGAAGTTGCATCCTGGCTTTTGCCGATTTATCCAGATTTCCCTCTTTNTTTTCAAATTTTCTTTTTTTTTTTTTTTTTTTTTTATTCAGATTTTCCCCTTTTTTTTTTTTTTTTAGTGTCACTGGAATATGTAATTGCTGCTGCTATTTTTTATTCAGTTTTCAAATTACAGTAAACTAGCCTAGTTATTCATAAACTTGAAAGGCTGAATTCTACTATTTTCTTCCTCGGATGGACAGTGCGGAAGTGCAGTATAGAAGGTAGGGACGTAAAGTGCCTTGAAACTTCCAATGCATTTAGATATCAGTTCTGAAAGCAATTAAACCACTGGGCTATTTTATTTTATTTTATTTTATTTGGGCCAAAATACAGGAAATGTTATAATTTTGAAAACAGGTTTTCTAAATACATATGTATGTATTACTTTTTGCAGTTTTTTAATTACTGACCTCTGAAGTTGTTAAAAGTACAGTATTTCTGTGCAAATTTTCATGGCCCACTAGTGCTTCAGGTACATTGCACAAAAGCCTGTGGTTTATCTCATACTTCCAACTGTGTAATAAGAGCAAATAAAGTTCTGTGAAAAGGTGGTTTGAAAATTCTTCAGACTGAAAGACAGAATGTTTACATTGCTGTTCCTGCCATCTTCCTAAACTGAAACTAGCTACTGAATATTAAAGTGTATGGGCAGTCTTTGTATAACGAGTCCGATTTTTTTTAGGTTGATTTCCTAAGATAAGATTTATGCAATCCCACTTTCCATCTGTTAGTTGTGTTTCTCAGTAACTTCAATTCAATGGTCAATTTCAATCAGTCTTGCAGAGGTCTCAGAGGTACTGAGTGCTTATAAAAGAACTTCTTGGGGGCTGGACAGAGCTGTTAAAACCATTTGCTTGACATACCAATGTGTGAGAGTCAAGGCACTCTCTGGGCTCCTCCAGCATCCATAAGATAGCATCCAGCTGGCCAATGAGTTTAACTCCAGAGTAGCTGAAACAAACGCTGCCTCCTGTTCAACCAGCAGCTCATGGAAAGAGAAGGGGAACTTGCAGAGAGGAGGGAAACCAAGGGTACAGAGCATGTGTTGTGTAGGGAAAATGAGAGAGAGCTGAAGGTATTGTGGAGGTGTGTGTGGGAAACCAGGCTTCATTACTTCTGCTGTTCACAAAACAACTTGTTTTTCTTCAGCTTGTCATTAATGATACTTTGCATTTTGCAGTATTTTAGTAGATGCAAATATCTGTTTTTTCCTGAATGTTTTGGGGCTGCTGAAAGGTTGCTGACAGATTGACAATTTAGAATATTCATGCCTTAAAAAAATATTAGATTGTTATTTAATGATGTTGGTAGAATATTAGTTTCAGAAATAATATAATTTTAAAGCTTCATTAGCAAATCTTGGTATAAAAGCTAAATTTCCTTTTAAGCAGAATCATACTGGTCAAAGGATGTCAGTAGAAAAACTGGCTCACAGTTGCAGTAATTGAAATGCTAACTTAGTGTCTTCTCTGTTTGACAAAGTCCTCAGTCAAGTATGTATTATTGTTTCTGTTCAATTCAACATGGTATTTATTGTAAATGCATAGTTCAGTTGTTCAATTCATCAGGATGTTTTGGGTGAGCAAGGAAAATTGACTGAAAGTACCTTACCTTCATGCTGCATCTCATCAGGCCAGTTCTGTAAATGCTGTTGTAACGTTATATTAGTTTTCTATAAGGAACAACTGTACATTTTGCAACTGTTATACTGCAGATTATCAACTCTGCTAAGCTAACATACTGGGGTTTGTGGCTGTGTTTTCACAGTGCACTGATAGTTATTAGCCAGGGTTACACATCTAGCTCCCTGATCATTAAACTGAAGTATGTTTCAGCAGTGCCAAAGAGATCATTACAAGAGCACATGTGCTGCCTAAATACCACTTAATTCTCATTCTGAGCCCTGAAGTGGATTCCAAGTGATACATAGTCCTTTCTGCAGAGACAAGTTTTCCAGCTTTCACATTTCATAGAATCATAGAATAGTTCGGGTTGGAAGGGACCTCAAATATCATCTAGTTCCAACTCCCCTGCCATGGGCAGGGACATCCCACTAGACCAGGCTGCCCAAGGCCCCATCCAGCCTGGCCTTGAACACCTCCAGGGATGGGGCAGCCATAACTTCCCTTGGCAACATGTTCCACTGTCTCACCACTCTCACGGTGAAGAAATTCTTCCTAATGTCTAGTTGAAATCTTCCACTCTCCAGTTTGTACCCATTCTCCCTCCTCCTGTCACCACAAGCCTTTATGAATAGTCCCTCTCCAGCTCTCGTGAAGGTCCCCTTCAGATATACTGGAGGAAGGTCCCTACAAGATCTCCCCAGAGCCTTCTCTTCTCCGTACTGAACAAGCCTAACTGCCTCAGCCTGTCCTCCTATGGAAGGTGCTCCAGTCCTCTGATCATCTATGTAGCCCTCCTCTGGACCCATTCCAACAGCTCCATATCCTTCTTACATTGAGGATTCCAGAACTGGGAACAATACTCTAGATGAGGTCTCACAAGAGAGGAATAGAAGGGCAGAATCACCTCCCTCAACCTGCTGGCCATGCTTCTTTTGATGCAACCCAGGATATGGTTGGCCTTCTGGGCTGTGAGTGCACACTGCTGGCTCATGTCGAGTTTTTCGTTGACCAGCACTCCTAAGTCTTTCTCTGCAGGGCAGCTCTCAATCACGTCATCCCCCTTCCTGTACTGAAAATGAGGATTGACCCAACCCAGGTGTAAGACCTTGCACTTGGCCTTGTCAAACCTCATAAGGTTCTCACAGGCCCACTTCTCCAGTCTGTCCAGGTCCCTCTAGATGACATCCTGTTCTTCCGGTGTGGCAACTGCACCACTCAGCCTCATGTCATTTGCAGACTTGCTGAGGGTGCACTCAATGTCGCTGTCAATATTATTGATAAAGCACCATTCCCAGTATGGACCCCTGAGGGACACCACTTGTCATGGACCTCCATCTGGACATTGACCCATTGAGCACTACTCTTTGAATATGACCATTCAACCAGTTTCTTATCCACTATACCATCCACCCATGAAATCCATCTCCAATTTAGAAAGATGTTTGGGGGGGCTGTGTCAAAGGCTTTATGGAAGTCTAGATAGATCACATTTGTTGGTTTACCTGTGTCCACTGCTGCGGTTACCCCATCTTAGAAAGCCAGTAGGTTGGTCATACAGGATTTGACCCTGGTGAAGCCCTGCTGGCTGCCATTAATCACCTCCATGTCCTCCATATGCTTTAGCATAGCTTCTAAGAGGATCTGTGCCATGATCTTCCCAGGCACAGAGGTGAGGCTGACAGGTTGATAGTTCCTAGGGTTGTCTTTTCTACCCTTTTTAAAAATGGGCACAATGTTGCTGTTCTTCCAGTCATCAGGGACTTCTGATTGCCATAACTTTTCAAATATCATGGAGAGTGGCTTGGCAACAACATCTGCCAATTCCCTCAGGACTCTGGGATGCATTTCACCAGAACTCCTTTTACTGGAGCTCATTAAATTGTACAAGCTATTCTTCACCAAAAGTTGAACATAATAAAGCTTCTAGGTTTGCCAAAAATGCAAGCATCCAAAATACTGGAAGTTCAAATATATTAAAAATGAAAAAAAGTGAACTGAGATTTGAAGAAGTGATGAGGCCAAACAAACCACAGCACTTCGTGAGAATCAATAACTGAAATTGATGAAATTGTGGAATGATGACTTGTGCCAAAAATGCATAAACAGAGGCAAAGTGTGCCAAAATACCTCCTCTGACCTGCTGCTGTGGCCTTGCTAATCAGGTACACTTTTGTTTCTGAAAGGAGAACAGATTTTGAAGGTCTCGAGTTTTACAGGTACTTTTACAGATATGAATTTGTGGTGTGGTTGAACTTGGAACATGAATTATTACCTCATTTTAAAAACCAAAACAATTTTAAAGGACTCAGAACTCTACTATGTGAAGTGTCAGTTAGTAAGTCAATGACCCAAATATGGGAATTGCACGGAAACAGTATGGAGAGGACTGCGTGTAACAGTTTTCAGGATGTAGAGGTAACCAGAGGTGGTTAATATCCCTTTTAGTTTGTGGAGGTTTCTGTACACAGCTACAAGCCAAAGTTATCCTCAGTCAGCAGCTCTGTGAGATCAGCATCTGGTGATCATCAAGCTGCTCATGACACTTGAAACATTTCAGTGCACCCAGGAGCTGACATGTGCTGAGTGTGACTTAAGACTTTCACAGAGATTAAACCCCATTGTTTATTTAATGTAGTACTCGGTGTATATCGGCAGCATGTAGTGGTGACATTATAGGGTTAAATTAGTAACTTTTCAATGGAAAGTTGTATTTTTTTTAAGGAACAGTAGCCATCACAGGCTGTTTTCCCAGTTTTGTGTGTTTTTCTAGCTTTGTGTTTTATACATTTTGTTTTAAGATATTTGTGCTCTCTGTGAAAATTGGTTCTCTTGTTTGAGTTCTTGTGCTCAAACATGCATTTCCCTTCTTGCAGTTAATAAATACAGTAAAATGAATTATATCTCTTTTTTTATCTTCAGGATATTATTTCTGTTAAATATGACTGCTGAAGGTTTTTTTTTTTCCAACCATTTAAACCTCTGACAAAGTTTACAGCTGTTTCTTACGAGGAACGGCTGAGAGAGCTGGGGTTGTTTA
>WAAB01005028.1:0-11091 GCA_013389865.1 Piaya cayana
CTTGAGGATATAATTCATGAACTTGTGATAAAGGTTTTGCTACAAACCACTGACAGATTGTTGGACTGTTACACATGCCTCAAGGCAATACGGTCCAGTGATACCACTGGCTCGTTTCTGCACTATTAATAGAAGGAATAGAAAAAGCAAAACAGATTGCATCCTTTGCATACAGTGGGATGGTAAAAGAACAGTCTTTCAAATCTATAATGATTAAGTCTCAGTTTTGTGGTAACATTGTTGGTGAGGGCATTCCTGGTTGCAATGCTCCCATAGGCTCAATAATCGCAGTTATTTTTCACAAGGTCTGTAATAAACTCCATTTTCTACTTTTCTTCTGTGTTACAAGCACTGGTGTGTTCCACGGGCTGGTAGTTGGTACGATGTGTCCATCTTGTAATTGTTCTTGCACTAAAGCTTTAAGGTGGTGCAGTTTCTTGGTGCTGAGGGGCCACTGTTCCACCCAAACTGGCTCATCTGTAGTCCAGGTCAGAGCAGGGTGAATGGGTGCTCAAAGTCAGACCCCGCTTGTGCTGTGCGGTTTCTACCCCATAAGACAGTGGGAAGTAATAGAACATATGGTTTGACAGTTGCCACACGACACTTGGGTCCATATATGATTACGAAGTGTAAACTTTGTCATGGGCTAGGCACTCCCCCCACCCCTGTCAGAGCAGTAAGTGGTTCAGTCAACAGCCAATCTGCCAAGTCACTCTGTTAAAGAAAAGACTGTGACATTGGTACCACTGTCTATAGTTCTGAAAAATAATGTTCTCTATTGGTCTGTGTGTGTCGTACTTTGCAGGTTAATGTCGGTCATGATTTCTGCAGTTTCTGCATCCATAAAATCACAGGCTGCTCAGTTGAGCCAAAGCCTCCATCTCCCCATAGGTGATGTGCTGCTTGGGCTACAATCACTTGAAAACAGATAAGCTGAGTAATTCTAGTGCCCTTTGGTGTAAAGCAAGGAGGCACAGGCATCCAAGCCATTACTTGTATTATTCAAAAAAAATCGGCATAAATTAAACAAACAGTCCTTGCTTTGTGACTGATGCTCGTCCAATTAAGTCCACTAAGTCCACCCCCCCTCCCCCCTTTGGCTGGGTGGCTTGGCTGCGGAGCACTTAGTACTTCTCTTTTGCAGGTTTTGGAATCTCCTTTATGACATCGTAACTAAATGGTTCACAGTGCAGACTGCCATCCCACGCATAGATCACAGGAAAATTTGTAAGACTTCAAGGTCCCCCCAACCACCATGCCTCCCTCCTGGCTTGTGCCCATCGGTCTGAGGGACAGGGAGGAGATGGATCAGGCTCCTTCTCGGTGTCTATCAGACCCGGTTCAAAGGAATTGTTGGGGGATGCAGAGACAAGCACAGGTAGTTTACAGGGGTGGGAGGTTAGTGCAATTGTTGACAATCCTGGACTCAACTCTGAGTTATTGCTGTGCTTCTTACAGCCAACATGTGCCTTTGGTGCTTCAAGAACATTTTGTCAGGGACCAAGCAACTTAGTAGCTGGTTTATCTGACCTACTCACTTTATCCCATAGTCAAACTCTGCTTTTATCCCAAGTTTCTTGTTCGAATGCTGAGCAAATGTCAAAAGAAGGTTCATGATCCCAAGCCCACACCAAAAGTACTTTAAGATCATTAATATCTAGTGNATTGTTGACAATCCTGGACTCAACTCTGAGTTATTGCTGTGCTTCTTACAGCCAACATGTGCCTTTGGTGCTTCAAGAACATTTTGTCAGGGACCAAGCAACTTAGTAGCTGGTTTATCTGACCTACTCACTTTATCCCATAGTCAAACTCTGCTTTTATCCCAAGTTTCTTGTTCGAATGCTGAGCAAACATCAAAAGAAGGTTCATGATCCCAAGCCCACACCAAAAGTACTTTAAGATCATTAATATCTAGTGTTCAGGTTTGATTTTTTTAAATATATTTAATTAAATCAATTACACCTTTCTGTTCCTGGGTTACTGTGTTCCCCATGCCCGTATCAGCAGCTCAGCTTCTGTCCAGCAGGCAAGTGTCCATGGGTGCACTCGGGGCTTTATTTCAGACCCTCCAAACATTCTGCCAATGTCCCCACCAGTCCGTGCTCCTAACGTGAGCACATTCAGACCTGATACAGGTGCCGTTTGTGACGTATTGCCAGGCACGGACTCAGCTTTCATTTCAAGCTAAGACCCAAGTTTATTGTTACAAGCTTGTATTTATACCTTAGTGGAACTATCAACAACAGTCCTGCAACTCCTTCATAAAAATTTCCACAGCATGTTCTTCTCCTTCCAAGCTCCTCATGACCACTGTTCTTGTTTTCATGCCTTCTTATTTTTGCCACAATGTTGATTCCTCTCAGGTTGGAGGCTTGCTGGTTATCAAAGCTCTCTGCACTCTTGCTGCAGAGGCCCAGCAACACTTGTCATTTTTTGCTCAACATCAATTCTGACAACATTTTAATTATACCAGTAAATAAGGGTTTGTAATGGTGTTGTTCTGGTCAGTGCCTAGGACAGAGATCTTTGTTTTGAGTCACAGCGTGTGCTACACACAAGTGTACCAATAGAATCTGGAAGCTGTCAGGTTTTCTTTTTTCTTGGTCAGAAATCTTTGGGGACCTAATGAAATTATGGTAAGATAAATGTGTTGCAGAAACTGGTTTTGCAGGAGAAAATTTAGCCACCTTGACAACTTCTACCTTCAAACAGAATCACAGAATCACAGAATCACAGAATCACCGGGTTGGAAGAGACCCACCGGATCATCGAGTCCAACCACTCCCACAAAACAGTCAATTTTTTGTTAAGATCACCAGCTGGCTTTTAGTTACAGCTAGACTGAGCAGTACCAGGTTGTGAGGGAGCTCTCTACCTCAAAGCAGGGTCCTTCAGATGGCACCTTCCAGACACTGCCAGCTGTGCTTTCCCTGTTTGCTGGTAGCTGTGGCCACACAAACCACAAGGAGTACTTAAATACTTTGCTTCAGAGTAAACTACTTGCAATAACGGTTGGGAAAGGAGCCACTCTAACATTCCCTGCCAGTAGTTTTTGCATGTTGTATGGATAATGATTTCTTTTCCCCCCTTTTTTCAGTAGTATTGGTTAGCTACTGGCCACAACTGTAGGCAGCTTGGTTTGAAAAGCCAGATCCATAGCTTGCAGTGAAGGACGTTTTCCTCTTTCTATACCTGTTAGGAGCTTGGTCCTATAGCTCTGTCACAGCAAAATTTTTTGTGTATGGTCATCAGTAGGTTACCGCATAATGCAAAATGGTTTAGGGGAACATAAAAAAAACATCTTGAAGATAGTGCTGGATGACAGTTGCTCTGACCATACACTGTAAGGAGTAATCAAATACTGTAGTTCTACCTATAAAATGCTCATTGAGGGGACTAATTAGAAAAACACCCAAGCCTTCATTCCAGATCCAGTTATGAGTAGAATTTTTGTTTACTGTGTTAAATGCCTGTGTTAAATGCCAAAAAGTCTTTGAATGTAGTCTAGTTCAATGGAAAGGTAAAGTAGAACCATAAATTGGAAAGTTATCCTTCAGTGTGTAAGGGAAAGAAGGCAGTTCCACAGCTGTTCCCTACAGCATATTGCTAGTGCTGGTACAGGTCATATGGTCCTGGCTGCTTACTGTCTACTAAATTACCTTAAAGGACAGCATATTTTTCCTGTCCTATACTCTCCCTAGGTGAAAAATCCTTGTTAGAGGACATGTTGTATCGTGAATGGGAGAGGAGTCCTGAGAGGTAGTTACTATCCTCAGTATTCTTTCCAGTATTGTTTGATACATCATGTCTCTTGACTTAATTTACTTGCTTTCACTATATTTCAGGTATCACAGATGGCAAAGAAAACACTGCTTTTTTTCACCAAGTCCTGCAAAACCGTAGATTTGGAGCTCTGGAGTGTGGATGATTACTGCAGCCCATGTATTCTGTTTCTAGCCTGGTTTATGAGAGGGTGTGAATATTTAGCAGATTCTCTGGGGTTTTTTCCCTTGTACATAATAGTAGGTCTTTTTGAACAAATGACCAGGTTGAACATGATAAAGTTGCAGGGTGATGATCAGAGTGGTTCTCTAGTGAAAAATCTCTTCAGCCATGAAATCAGTTTAGGCCTGCAAGCTAAGACCAATCAACAACGTGTACAATTTATTTCACTGAATTTCCAAAATACAAGTCACACAACTAGACATATATGATCCCAACATCAATTGCAGAAGCTATACCTGGAGAGTACAGCTGCTGCTGAAGGACAGTATGGCTTGCCAAGCTGCAGGCTACTGGTATACCAGACCTTTGACCGATGGAAACATGCCTTTTAGATCTGTGAAAAAATCTTGTACTCTTCAAAAGACATACTTAAAACTACCTTGACTTTTTGTCTCCTTAGCATGAGTTTGAAACTGTCCATTATCTACTGTAGTTGCTTCTGTGGTTTAAGGTCAATGGATTGGGTCCTACAGCTGCTGGAGCTCCATTCCAGGACAAGGTTTTAGATTTATAATGTAAATAATTGAAATATGTTCACAATTATCACCTTTTTTCATATTCTTCTGTTAGTGAAGAACTGTGCATTTTGCTTTGTCTTGATCAGCCCTGCTTTATAAAAATGAATCTCTATAAATCTTATCTCCTTTTTGTTAATACTGAAGCTACCTTCACTGCCCACCTACTAGAGTGTTTAGAGCCCATAGCAATCCTACTCAGTTTTCAGTTATTGGCAGTCAGTTTGAGAGGCTGAACATGTCAGGTTTGACTTCAATTACTGACTCCCACATGATTTTAGGCAAATTTTGTCTCTCAGCAACAAGTTAAGGGTAGTTTTTCATAAATGAAAAACACCACGTCTGTGTTGAGACCTGTCAGTGCAGCGAAAGTGCAGTGTACTGGCTGAAGATGCCATAGCCTCCTTGCAGATCTTTGCTTTGGAGAACATCTCTGAAATTCTGAGCTTGATAGGACAGTTGTTGAGTCACTGTGTCACCAAACTGCCTCTCCCCAGTCCACCTTCTCCATCTTAAACTTGAACTTTGGTGGAAGAAGCAAGACTAAGGCTAAAGGATTGAATAGATGTCAGCTGACCCTCTTACATCTGGTTTTCTGTATCTATGCTCTTAGGAAGTCCTGTTTTCTCCATGGAGCATTAACTATTTATCTCTGCCAGCACAGTGTATACGACATAACTCTGCCTTTGTATCCCTGTTTCCTTGCCTCCTTTCCCTGGACAAGAAAATGAGGGGGTTTAATTGAAATGTCAGTGATTTGGAACACATGATTTACACTTTTTTCTTAAAGCCAAATACATACATGGTTTCCTAAAGCTAAAATTTAGACCAAAAATAAAACTGACTTTGGTGACTGCATGCAGATTAAGGTGCTTGAAGTTCTAAAAGGTAAACGTCTGTCTTCTACCAAAGAAACCATTATATTGCTTTGTACAGAAAGACCTGCCCTCTCATTGATCTGTGCACAAGGGAGAAGAGTAAGATGCTGATGTGAGAGCTGAGACCACATTTTTGTGTGGGCATGTTTTGCTGTTCCCTTTCACTCACGTAACCTGACTGGCATTTTTCAATAGATTCAGTAAACTTTGTTTGGGGGTTTTGTGTGTGAATTGTGTGGATGTTCTGTAGGTGTAGGAATGAGCAAGAAATCATATTTTAACTCTCTCACTGTCACTCAATTGGTTTTCTGCTTTTCAAAGCCAGACTATAGATTTAGGAGTGAATGAAGCTGAACAGAAAAAGGAGATATGTGAAGTTTAGTCATAGTTTAATAATGAGTTACTCTTGTCAAACAAGAATGTTCTGAGTGCAAAAGTAAAATTTTAGCTCTGTTGAAGTCAGCATGAGAACTTCTGTTGACTGCATCACAGCCAAAACTTCATCTTCAGAAAAAGACTGGAGTCAGAAATGAAACAAGCTGGAGGACATGAATGTGTATTATCACAGAGAATCACCATGTAATTTAATTTGTATTTCCTTTTCTTTTTCAAGGCCATAAAAGCTTTTTTACTCCATTTACTTCTCATCTGGATGCTGTTTCTAAAGAAATGAAAGATAACAGTTCTCTGTTGCAGGAAATGCTGCAATAAGCCATACACTGTTGTGGTCAGGACTCCACCCAAAGTGACTGGAAGATTTTGACAGAAGTAGGGCTAGAGAGCTGATTTTATTGCTTCTCTTACCACAGTAAATAAGCCCAATCACCCACTCTACCAATTTGGTAGCTCTTTACAAGAGCAATGATTATTACAGCAGCTGGTGAAACAAGGCACATGCACTCATGAAGGCTTTGTTTTATTAGTGGTGGGAGAACGTAGCACATCACAAGTGCTTGATAGCTGAAGGCAGAGGCTGTTTGTGTACTTACAGAGAACGTGGTTTAGTGCCTGTGCTTGCACATGTGCTAGCCACAGCTCCAACCAGTAAAAGCCTGTGAACAAGGGAGAAAACTGGAAGAATGTGGGTGTGTAACCAAAAAACAGCATTCAGAGGTATTGTAAGAACTGCATACTTCAAGATCTGTCACTCTGTCAGACTTCAGCCTCAGTAGTTGCCTGAGCTAAAGGAAGTTTTCCAAGCTAAAGAAAGTTTTCCGAGCTAAAGTAATTTCTCCCATCTGCATTAAAGGAGGAGATCTGAAATGATCATTGCAAACACTATGATTCACTAAAGTGGCTGTGGCAGAAAAAGCACTCCCATGGTCTTCCTATTTAGATCTGCCTCATCTTCTGCCTTACATACAGGCGTTCCTTATGCTTTCCTCTTCCCTATGCTGTATGGCCAAGCAGGGGATCAAATAAGTTGTTTGGGATAAAAAAATTGGTGATCTGTTTAATTATTGCAATTTTATGTCCTGATCTCATACAGCTCCCTGCAAGGGGATATATAAACATATTGGCTGGGTACCATAGGGAAGATGGCAAGAAGGCAGGAACATGACAGGGGACGAGGTGAGGCAGGGTT
Source organism: Piaya cayana (assembly GCA_013389865.1). Taxonomy (NCBI): domain Eukaryota; kingdom Metazoa; phylum Chordata; class Aves; order Cuculiformes; family Coccyzidae; genus Piaya; species Piaya cayana. The sequence continues at coordinate 6,987 of WAAB01005028.1, forward strand.
GACTTTTCATAAAAAAATTAGTTGCACATACCTAACTATGTCTGCAGGTCAAGACCTTTAATTCCTGGATGACAGACAGACAGAGGCAGAGATTCAGCGTAATCTGAACCGTTGTGATGGTTTGAGTCAAAACTCTCCCCCAAACCCCCACAGCGTGCAGCCCCTCCTTCCTTCCACCCCTCACCCCCCTGTTACAAACGCGAGAGAGAGATAAGGAGAAGAAAGAGACTAAAAATGCTGTAGTGATTATATATAATGTATTAACACTAATATGCAACTAAAATACTACATATACAATAATCAGAGAATAAGAGCCCCCCAGAACATCCCCTGCCCCGTAGGGGAGCAACCAGAGATTCCCCAAAACACAGAAAAACAAAGAATCCAGAAAACAGATTAATATAAGCTAACGAAAGAANTGCAATTTTTTGTAGTTTTTTTTGTCTAGTTCTGAAAGTTATCTATTTCAGTTCACCTTAAATTATATGCTATGGCAATTCCATTTTCCTGACTGGATTGTCATGGATGCTGTTACAATATAAACTTGCAGTGAAGAAGTAAGTGCCACGGTACACTGAGCATCTTCTTGGTGATCAGTGTACTTTTCCAGAACTTCTGATAAGATGTAATTACATTTAATACTTGTAAAAGGCTCTAGAATTATATTGGATGAATTCTGAGTCCTCTATTATAACACAAAATTTCAGCCTAATGGTGAAAGACATGCTTCATTTGGGTTATAAATAGCATTGATTATCACCTAAGATTTGAGCAGTCATATCTGATTCTGCTGCTTTCAAACTGCTAATGTACTTCATCATAGAAAAGACTGTCATTTAAGCCAACTTCTAATTGTTATATACAGACAATTTTCATAGGAAGAAAAGACTTCTCCTTTTTATAGTCTGCATAGAAGAGATGTTTGTTGAATGAAGTGAAATTAAATAGTTGTAAATGAGGCACTGGGATACTAAAATGCAATAGTTTATCTGAAATACACTTAAGACAAATATGATAATAACATGATTGATGGCATTTGTCGAAAAATGTATGCAAACGTCATGGTTTAGACCCTGATGCTTGGGCAAGCCATTGCTACTCAGTGGCAACACAGGGACAAACACTGTTCTTTAACCATTTAACCATTTTCAGTTTTATTGTTGTGAAGATATGTATTTTGGCAAAATCATAAAGCACTATTTTATTCTACCAGATGTTGCTATAATATTAGCATAGCTTGGAGATTTCAGGGCAGAAATGATCCAATTTATTATTTGTCACATGTTACACAACTGCATTAATTTTTAAAGCATCCAATTTTTTACCATAGAAATGGGTTGGAGTGGTTATTAGTCTAAACAAGAAAAGAATCAGAAGTCATTTATAGTTAGTCCTTTGAGCCTTGACACTTTAATGATGAAAATACTACATATACTATTTTCTGTGATCTTTTACAATTGTGGCTTTTATTAATCTCATGAAATCACTTACTTTTTTTTTCCCATGTACAAGCAAAACAAAGGCTAGTAACCACATGTCAAATGAATGAATGTTGCTTATGTGGGAAGTGTTTCCGACTATGGGAAAGCTTCTTTCAAGTCAAGGCTTCTCACCTGAGTACCTTGAGGCTGCAGGGGTTATCACATGTGGATTGGTGTAAGGTGAACCTGGCAGCTTTAGAGGAAAGGGAAGAACTTGGAGAAACCCTAGGAATCCTTGCCTGGGATGTACTGTTAAGCCAAATTCTGGGGTTTTTTTAATATTTTTTTTCTCCCTAAAGTTCCTGGGACTTCTACCAAAATAAATAAAAGCAAATGCTTGTTCTGAAGCATTAGTAAACTTTCTTTCACTGAATATTACCATTTTGTATTGTTATTTTGTGTACTAAATAACATGCTTTCGGTTTCATGCAAATAACACAGAAACCATGAACAAAGGCTGCAGCAGGACATTGTTGTCCCTAATAGTGATGGCTCTACCTGTAAAATTTCACTGCAGAAGCCATGGAGGAGCTATCCAAGACAGCACCTGGCAAACTGAGATGTTGTTCACACATATCTATGTTTCTTCTAAGTCTTACAGAAATGATCAGACATCCTTAATTCTAGGACCTTAGTCTTTATGGAACTTGCAAGATTTTGAGGACAGGTTAAAATATAGGAAAATACACACTCACCATCAGAACCTGGTTCCTGTGCTTGAGTATGCTGCTTTTAAGAGACATTTACTTAGTAACCTAAACTTACTTCAATGCTTTTTCCTTTCCTTCTGAACTCTGGCACAACCATAAGACAAATCTTAATGTTCTTGTATACCTAATAGGCTAGTAAGGGAAGGAGGTTTTGCCCATCAAGAATGTCTTCTCATGTCATGAAGTTTTCACTATGAATACAATAAATGCACAACATTTTTCTCCTTATGATTTCAGGTAAAACTTAGCTGAATAGCACAAATGTAAGTGTGTAAACAAGATACATGAGGTATCATTGTTCCTATTAATTTGGCTGATCTTTACTCTGTTCATAGGAAAGATATATTCAGATTGCAGGACAGACTTTTCTTTATTGAATCATTTCTCATACTTCAGTGTGTTAAACAAAGGAGTTTATTGTATAGTATACTACTGATTTTCAAACAAGAGCCTGAAAGTTGAAAAAGTGTATATTTGCTCCATCAGGAAGGAGCATGGTATGTGTGCCTCCATTTAATGTATTTGCTGCCCCAGTTGCCCGATACTGCAGTAATAAAATAGCTACTTGTCAGGAGAGTGAAGTGTGAAGCCAGACATGAGAAATCTGCAAGGCATTGGAACCTAAAGGGATTTGGATTAAATGTGTGCTTTCCTACAGGCTGCAGCTGGCTTTTTATCAGACTATGCAAGTAACTTTTACATCAGAAGTTACTCAAACATGATGGTGACCACCGTGTGTAGTTTGTTGTGGGTGCTGTTTTAGTGGTATCTGCATGAGTAGGACAGGTTTTTTAGTTATACATCCGTATGCCTGATATTTAGACTGGGCTGTTGTTTCTGTATAAGGCTGGGGACAGTGTTGATTACTGTGATATTAACACCATGGGTGAAGCTTGTGAGGGTCTGATTCCTTTTTCTAAGATTATCTCCAAATCTGTGGTTACCATCCCCAGTCATGATTCTGCCAGCAAGGGAATTCACCCAACTGCATTATTCGTGTCATGGAATAGTCCTTCAGGGAAAGCTCTTGGTGACTGTCACACATCTTCAGAGATAGATTGCTCTGAAAAGAAAGAAGAGGAGCTAAAATTGTCTGAGTTGCCCCTAACAGGACAGACATTTATGCATCTAGTTCAGAAGAACATCTGGAACACTGGCTTAGTATGCCATCAAACCAAATGCCATAAGTCACAATGCCATTCCTTATGCTCCTTTGTATAATTAGGACCTGTCATAAAAATTTAGAAGCCAGTGTCTATTGCCTTTCACCCAGGTGTAAGTCAGGAACAGTTCTGCTGGCTTTACTATGATATGAGAGGAGATTGCAAAATGTTAGCAATAGTCAAATTTAATTTTACATGGAAGGAGGGTGGGTGCTACTGTACCATAGAATTCAAGGAGTTATGATCCAATCTAACCAATACCACTTCATCTCTAAAGTAACTCTCCCAAACCCAGTAAAGGTAATGAAACTGGGAGCATTTCTCATTCTTGTGAGATGAAAGTTGTCATGAAAGTTAAAGTGGTGGCTGACAGGCTGTTACATTCTCGGTGCTTTAAAAACCAGGAAGCTTTGCTCACCATTTGTTGAGATTATCTGACGACTATTCCTTTTGCTATCACTATGTGATTTTGAAGCAATGGCTTTGCATTTTAAGTGCAATGATACAAAATTTAATTGACATTTTAATTAACATCTGGGATGGAATGACAAACCCATCATCATTGATTGTTGATTAAAACTGATGGTTTACCCCCAGCCTGGCTAAACTCATGCAGTTGCCCTCCCAAATCCCTTCTGCCTGACCTCAGAAAAAGGGAAAGGGAAGTGAGAGGAAAAAGACTTTTGAGTTGGAAACTAGAACTACAGCTTTAATAAAGTAATAATAATAATTAGAAATTAATAAAAGATAT
>WAAB01005029.1:1399-12270 GCA_013389865.1 Piaya cayana
TTTTTTTTTTTTAAACAAGCGACACCTCTTTGACTCCTCCAAAATTATTATTGGTTGTGGGTCATGTGGTAAGATTGGAGCTCTCTATTTACCATTGCTAGCAAACCAAAGGATAGAAAACTATGGATAAGAACTGCGGTTTTACTTGAAATGTTATACTTTCACTGGTTTACTCTGCTATTGTTATATTAACCCTGATCCTTGCCAAATCACTCATGACATCCTCATTGTTTACCCCTTCCTCCCCACCCATATGTCTTCTTCCTTTCCTCATCTTTCTTCCTCTATAAGGTGTATTCTGATCCCAGCCCCTCCATTTATTGCACAACATATGAATAACACTTGAAAATCTATTGACTTCCTGACCTGGAGATTGCCAGTTATAACTGTTGTGAACAGTAATACTGACAGAAACCTCTCTCTTTTCTTTCTGAACCTACAACATCTTGACATCAGCAATGTTCTGTGGCAGTGCATTTCAGATCTGATTTACAATACATGCAACTTGTTTCATTTTTGTTTCAGCTGCCTAACAATAGTTAGAGGTTTCTTTGCTTGTCTTTACAAGCCAAGATGTGGTTTATAAAATTTCTCCATTATTTTAGTGCTATAGACTTACACTTTTGTCTCAGTCATTTCTCTTCTGAGTTGAAGCAACCTAATGAATCTCACTGGGTTTTATTTGTTTTGGATTGTTTTTCCACACCATGGTTTCATGCCCCTAAAAATTCTGACAACCATTTTGAGATGCCTTTATAATTCTGTCATAATCTTCTGGAGGTCCTGGGACCACAACTGTATATGCTATCCAAAACAGCATCACAAGTGTATGGAGCTGTCTGTAACTTTTCTGTGCTGTTTTCTGTTCCTTTCTAAGAATGCCTAATAATCTAGTTAACTATGTTTAACTGCTGCCAGGCAGAGGACTATGAGGCAGAGAATTGTTGCACTGACTCATAACACCTCTCCTGACTATTAACACTTCACTGAGAAACTGCATGTACATAGCTGGAATTGGCTTCTAATATATACAGTATTTTTTCATTAACCAAAAATTAAACTTATCTCTTATCTAGCCTCCATCAGATTACCTTCTGACAATTTTTTAAACTAGTAACTAATATTAATTTGATTACTAATATTAAACTCTTTGCTGACCTGCATAATTTGGCACCCGTACTGAACCTCATCTTTGTTTTCATTCTGGTTTGCAATGAAACAAGTTTGAAGCAGAATAAGCCCTGCAAAATTGTTCCTGTATAACTCCATGTCTGACTAACAGATTGTAATAGGTTATAAACTGCACAGTTGCTCCTTTATGTTCCTGAACATTGAATATAACATTTTTAAAGACTGAGAAACGAAGTATCTTGTCAGTGTGCAATGAAGAGTTAAATATGTTGAGTAGTTGTTTAGGCAGAAAGAATGACTGAAGGTCTCATCCTTGAACCATTCCAACATTGGACCTGTACTGGAGATATGGGAGTTGTAGATTAAAAGGCCAGTGGCATCATTCTGTCCCCCTGGCCATGCATCTGTATGAAGGAAAATGCATGTGTAATGAGAACATTGCATTCTCTGGCATTCGAACAGATTACATTTTCTAGAAAGAAAAGACTGCATAAGATTCATGAAGCAATGTGAAAGGATAGAGAATGAGTATCCACTGAAATTACTAAAATAAAATAACTTCTGATTAATTAAGCAAGTTAAATAATTTTTATCTCATTCCACTTTCCTCCTCCTCCTTGGGTGTAATTTTTCACCTTAAAAAACTCAAAAAAATTTTTACTTAAAAGTGCTGGACTGGGTGATATTCAGTCAGCAAGTAATTAACAGTGGTTTAGCCACAGCTAATAAAATGTTAACAGTTACAAAATACAAACCCACATGGAACTGAGATGGTTTTAAAAAGGTTTCATTCCAAACAGAGGAGAGAGGTTTCATGCTGCAGTGAGTGGTGCCCAGGAAAAATGGTAGAGTTCCAAGCTGTCAAGACAGAAGTGTGGTCACCCAATGGTTTTTATATATATATATATATATATGAATGATACATCCATACATAACTTAGTAGAGAGTATTATAAATCTGAAGCAGCAGAAGAAAACTAAATATTTTACCCTGAAATGAAGTCTGAAGGAGATTAGCCCAATAAAAAAAAATCTCTTCAGTTTCCTAGACTCATAAGCCTGCTGCGATTATTTGAAGTTGTAACAAATTTCTCTGTAGACTTTTCATTTAGGTTTTTAATTGTGTAACTCTTCTCATTTAAGTGGTCTTTATTTACATGGTTCACTGAAGTTAAGCAACCACACTTACTGTACTAAGCTGTGAATTTGAATGGATATGACTGCAGGGGTTAGAATGCAACTGTACTGATCTTCACTTTGGGAAACAAATTGCTTCACATGTCTTCAAGACACAGTCTAGACTGAGATAACTTTTCCAAATCTGTTTTATTTTATCTACTACTGCTCTGCTGTACCAAAATCACAAACTGGGCTGTTTAAACCCCCCACCAGCTTGTTACACAACAAATCACACTATTTACATGGGTCAAAGGAACATGCCTTTGGGCTAGTCCTGCCAGTCCATGCATAGAACCATTTTTAGTCCAGTTACAATGATGCTAATTTTAGTTCAAAATATACTTGATTTAAGTTGTATGTGTAGAAATGTACTATCTTTCTCTTTCTCACTCAGGCACTGTGGTTCCCTTTACCATGACCCTGTGGGTTCCTTGAGTAATGACTTCAGCTTGAAGTGATGTAAGGGAAGAGAAGGAAATTGTGGACTGTCAGCAGTATCCTGAGACCTTCACTTGGAGAGTTTGAATTGTGTGATGGGAGGTCTTCTCCCTCTTGAACTCCTTTATTACTTGCTATCACACTCCTCTTGTTCATCTCTTATTGGTGTGTAATTTCATCAGAATTTACTATGTATGGCGTTCTGGATTTTTAATAAATACTTGCTCTTGTTCCTAAAAAAGATTTACCCATCTTGCAAAGCTCAGTTTCTCTAAAGGAGATCAGTGATCTAGCTATCATCATAGGGTCTCTGGTATCATCCTGTGGCCATACACTCAAACCTTTTGCTCTCATCTACTGTTTCAAACTCCTCTGTGCTTTACTTTGATTCCAGGCTCAAAGATGATTCATTTAACACTGAAAAGACACTTGTTAAAATTAAGTATTAGGCACAGAACTGTGTGGTGCTGTACCTACCCTTTATGCAATTATACAGAGCTAAGTGAGGGCTTAAAAAGAAATATTAGATAATAAAAATAATATAACATTTCTTTCTGACTCTTGATTCTTTTTCTTCCACATCCCACAGAGAAGTTTTGGCTGCAAGCCACAGCAATATGATGAGAAACTATAAAATGTGATACAACACCAAACAGAAAAATTGCAATCAATTCAATCAATTTCCTGCAAAGTCTAGCAAGAGAGATTTAAGTGTGACAAAGACTAGCTTTGTGAAGGTTTATGAAGGTTTGCTTTTCATTTCTTGAGTCTGTGCTATCTGTGTTCCCTCCTGAAACCTCAGAAGAAAATTAGAAAGTAGTCTGGAAATCCTTGAATACGTGAGCTACCTGAAAATTCCACAGATGTTCTCTTTCTGAGAAGCAATATATTGTTTTGCTGAAGCAAACCAAAACTTTTGCCCTTCAACAAGACTGAAAGGAGTAACTAACATGGTCAAAGTGGCTCTGCTGTTTTCTGTGCACCTGCTACAGCTCCACTAGTTTAAGAACAGAAGATGATTGCAGTGAGCATCCATGTCTGGAGACATATAATGGAAATGTCAATGCTGTTTCAATGGCCTGAGACTTCAGATGACATTTTCCTTGATGTGTTTCTAAAAGAAATTTGTAGTCATACTTTTTTTGACTATTTGAACTTATTTTGACATGATATACTTGTAATTAAGTGATGACTGTGTTGTTACTTCTATTCTTCTTGCCTTCCTTCCCAGCACATACATTAACAATGTGAATAATAAAGGAATGAATAATGGTTTATGGTGATATTTGATCTATAATAAATATCAGATAATGTTATTGCATAAAACAGTTATGGGATATACAGACACTTGGTACTTTTAGATTAGTTGGGCCAAACCCCCAAATTTATATTTTGATCCATCTAAATTCTATTATTATAGAACTCAAATACTTAATTTTTCTTCTGTCTTATCTTAAACTTTTCTCCTACTGAAGAAATTGCTTTGTAAGCCAGCATGATGTATTTAAAGTTAACAAAAGATTTTATGGCATGGGGATATATGATAATTCTGTCATGTACCTGAGATTATTAATATTAAGACTTCTAATGTCTTCATTTTTATGATTTATTCTCATATGATTTATTAATAGGTAATCCCTACTTTTCATTTTATATTGTTTCACAATTTGTGTGAGAGTACTAGGTCATAAAGAACTCAACTTTCTGCTCTTTTATATTGTTTTAAAGCTGTTACTGTTGTGATTTTTAATTGAAATCCACTTTCCTATAGTTACATGAAGGGAAAAGAAAAATGTTTCCATTTGTACCTGCAGGAGTTGATTTTTTGTATTCACTGGCTTAATAATTAGAATTTTTCAGAGTGAATATGAGTTAATTGCAGGACCATCAGGACTATAACCCTCTGACTGCCTGATATTAATATGCTGTTTTCACTACCCTCAACAAGAATATTGTTTAGGCCATCATTGACAGATAACTTCATAAATAAATGGGCAACAATTAACTGACATATGAATCCATGCCTGGCTTTACTTGCTAGTCTGTGGATTTTATGATGTAAATTTATTACACTGAAAAGTTCTATCTGTCAATGAATGTTGGCATATGTTGGTGAAGGAGACCTTTGTAAAGGCAATAGTGAAGTTATACATCTACTTTAGAAGTAGAGCTATTAAAGGAAATCAAATATTCTCTAGCCATCCTCTAGTTTTATGAGTTGACCTTTACCTTGCAATAACCTCTTCGGTCTCAATGATACCTATTCCTGAAGAATTTACTTAGCAAAGCAGTTTAATCAGTACCTGGAGAGTTAATTGTTCAGTTAAACCAGACTCCAAATTATGTGGAGCTACTGTAAATAAAGGCAGTGTATTTGAGGACCTATCTGTTTTAAGAATAAAAAGCAACAACAAAAACATTGTTGTTGTACCTGCACCAATTCCTGCACCAGTTCCTGAGAAACTCTTACCAAATATGCTGCTTATCTCAGATTAGGAGGGCTGCAAGGAAGAGAGATTGCATGGAGGTGATTCCTATGAAGTTCAAGAGGAAGAGTAACAAAGTATTGCCCCTGGAAACCTGTATGCAGACTTTGGCTGTATGCAGATTTTCGCTACTGTGTCCAGTTTGTTGATGGTGACTGGCTGCTGTGGGCATGGGGCTGGGAGTTTGTTGGGGCTGTGGAGGCTGCCCTGAGAGCTGAGCGTCTATTGTGTACAGCAGAAGGTGTAGGCTGATCATGGTAAGCCTGTTATCCTGAGTATTGAATAGAGAATGCTCAGGATGATGAAGACAAAAGATCACAAATGAGGGATGATTACGAGAACATCAGCCATGTCCATCTCATATCTAGGTAATTCTCATCCATTGCTGGTGGATGATGGAGCAGAGGAAGAGAATAACTTAACCACTCCTCCTAAATGAAAAAGTTAAAAGCTAGACCCACCAAAACCCCCATAGTATTTATGCTCAAAATTCTGTTTGAAGTTCCTCAGAAGTGTATGGTGTCACCTGGACTATAAAGTTCAAAATATAACCTGATCAGGCAGTAAGTCTAATGCATGAACCATGTGAGAGAATGAGTTTGTTCTTCTGAGTTGAGAGTGGCTGAGATGGAATGCCAGAGAGACAGGAGGGGTCACAGAGGTGGCTTATGGAGATGAGATCTTACTGCAGCATTCCTTGTGCTACAAAGCAGGATTAAAGTCATTAGAAAGGAAAATTATCTGCTTAGTAGGAAAAACCTACTATATTAGATGTTTCCCACCCTTTAGTGGATGCCACACACAATATCTGAAGGGAAGCTTCTGGAGCAGAGAGGGTCATTTTAAAGGCAAGGAGAAGTAGAATGTAACAGTAGGAATCCATGATCACCAGGACTGATGACATCAGAGAAAACTACAAAGTGACTGTATACTGGAAGTGAAGCAGGTGGCCTTCCTGAGCTACAAAATATAAGCATGGGAACTACAGCGTTTGGCATCAGACAATAACACTGCCATAATAAGAACTTGGGGTACTTCATGGGAACAGTATCAGTGGGACAGTGTTTCCTGGTAACAGAATTTACATGAATAGTAAGATGAAGATGCTCAATGATGCTAACTATGAAACATTACATTAAGTGTGAAAATATCACAGAAGCAGCCTACAATATCATCCTCATGGGTGGATGTCCTCATATTAAATATTAAGATACTATTTATCCTGTGAGCAGAGTCATGAAATTTATTAAGTCTAAATTGTATCTGATAATAGGAATGGGAGATTTCAACTATCTATGGAAAGAGCACTTCAACAACTCAAGCTGCTGCATGAAGAGAATTCTTATACTCAGTAAACACTGTTCAGGAAGGTAGTTTTATCTTATACTTAAAAATGCCAATCTAAGTTTGATCTGGAGTGGCTTGTGGGACCTAGTTGAAGACATTAGAGGAGTCACTCCGTAATCATCACCAAAGTATAGCAGGAGCACATGTCATTAGACCCTACAAGCAGATGTTCCCTTTTGCAAAAGCACACTACATAAAATATGAAGCAATTAGTAAAAAAATGAAGAAACACATTCCAAAAAAAAGAAGCCACATAAATGCAGTCTGAAGGCTAAAAAGAACCCTACAACCCCACATCCTCACCATTTGCCTTCACTTTCTATTGGGAGCCTGGTGCAGTTTTGCTGCATTTGACAAATAAATAAACACAAACAGCAAAGTCCATAAAATGTTTAAGGAGTGAACGGAAAAGGAGAACAAGTGTTAAGCTTTGCAGTTTTTAAAAAAGCAAACAAACGTTTAATCCATGAAGTATGGACAAAGTTAAAACCAAAATCAATATACTCAAAAAGGCATCTATGGAGCACTTGGAATGAGATTCCCCAAAGTGATGCTCTCTGTAGCAGAGAAATCAAAGTAAATACCTCAGTTTGAGATTACTATGCGAATTGTTAGATCCCAAAAGGTGATTTCTTAATACATTACCAGGACAGAGAGCTACAAAAAAATTTACTTCTGATATATTTTGAAAATTGAGATGTAATTTGATTTACAGTGCTGCTCACTCTTCTAGAAGACGCAGGGACTAAAACATTCACTCCATATGCTGGAAGACTGATCTCAGTTGCTGTGTATGGAGGTAAGACCCAGCACACTCATGTTATAATCAATAAGTTAAAAGGTATTCTAATAGCTGATAGCACTCTCACTTCATACAGGGCACCTTTCACAGATATAGAGAAAGAGTAAACTGAGAAATCCGTCATCTGAATGGGATCTCACTCAGGAAGGGTATCAATCATTGTTTCAAAGAGATATTTTAAGTGTGAAGTGCCATCAGAATAGAATCTGAAGACCCATTTCTAAACTATCTGATGACACAACAGCTCTTTGGGATCAGTTCAAAGAAGAGTTGACTCTTCTCCTGTGTGGATGGCAACCAACCCCCTCCACCAGCAAAGAGAGCAAACAGTGCTGCAGAGTGGGAACGTTACCTGGGTAATAGATTCTTAGAACTATAGAATCGTTTAGATTGGAAAATTTAAGATTATGGGGCACAACTGTAAACAAGATCCACCACTAAAAATTATCCCAAAGTGCCACATCTATACCTCTCTTAAATAACTTCAGGGATGGTGACTCAGCCACTCCCCAAGAAAGCCTGCTCAAACATAATAAGAATGCTCATAAAAACTTGTTAGGTGGATAACTGCACATCAATAACTTGCATGCGTTTTGACTCTGGATGACCCTGGACAATATGTCTCAGAGAATCTATCATATTTTACTGGACATAATTGTGTAGGATGCCAATAGTGCAGAAATAAAAAACAAAATCAAAACAAGTCACATCGACTAATTCTATCACAGATTGTAACATTTTGCATAGAAGCTTGTCTCCCGTGTGGTATTTAAAGGTGAAACACTGTGAATCACAGAATTACAGAATCACACCAGAATCATTGAGTCCAACCATTCCTATCAACCATTAAACCGTATCCCTGAGCACCTCATCCACCTGTATTTTAAATATACCCAGGGACAGCCACTCAACCACCTCCCTGAGCAGCCTGTTCCTAACCCTTTCTGTGAATTTTTTTTCTGATGTCCAGCCTGAACCTCCCCTGGCAGAGATTGAGGCCATTCCCTCTTGTCCTGTCCCCTGTCACTTGGGAGAAGAGACCAGCTCCCTCCTCTCTACACCTCCTTTCAGACAGTTGTAGAGGGCAAAAAGGTCTCCCCTCAGCCTCCTCTTCTCCAGGCTAAACAACCCCAGCTCCCTCAGCTGCTCCTCGTAAGACTTTTCTCCAGCCCTTTCACCAACCTTTTTGCTCTTCTCTGGACTTGCTCCAGAGCCTCATCATCCTCCTTGTGTTGAGGGGCCCAGAACTGAGCACAGGATTCAAGGAGTGGTCTCACCGGTGCCAAGTATGGGGGGAAAATAACCTCCCTAAACCTACTGGTCACACCATTTCTGATTCAAGCCAAAATGTCATTGGCCTTTTTGGCCACCTGAGCACACTGCTGGCTCATGTTCGGTCTGTCAGTCCCAACCCCTAGGTCCTTCACCTTCTTAAGTCTTTAAACTTCTGGTAAAACACAGGTATTTCAGCTGCTTTCTCTATTTCAAGATAATTGTGAAAGCACTGTGAATATTTAATTATTGAGAAGTCAAAATATTTGTAATTATTTTGCAATCACCTTCCCTGCCAATTTCAATGATATTGGAATAAAAAGTGGCAAAGTCACTGACTACTGTATGATAATAAGTTTATCTGCTGTGTATATGTATAAAATTTATATATTAATCACCTGGTAATATTTAAACAATTGCTGTTTAATGCAGGAAAAGCTATTATCTTCCAAGGCAGTTTAAAGATTGTGTCTTTCAAAATGGATGTTTAAGTATTCTCTCAGAATTAAGTTAAAAATGACTGTTTTCAGAAAAACAAACAAAGTGGTGCCACAGATCACTTATCTGAAGCCAGTAAGGCCCAATGAAAATGAAGATCATCAGGAATGAACCAATCAAAGTGACAACTAACTAATAAACCATCCAAACCAAAACTGAAAAAAACCAAAGGCATTGAGATATCCACAGCATATATATATATATACATATATATATAGTATATACATATGTATATATACATACATGTGTGTATATATATATACACACACACGAACTGCCTACACTTTTGTGAACTGTAGAATTTAACTGAAGTACTGCAAAGAATAAGCTAGGACACACATTTGACTTTTTAGTTCCACAGACTCAAATGAGATCTAGGTTTCTCTTACACTACAAAAAGAGATTTGAACTTTGCTGGACTAAAACCAAATTAAAATATATCACTCATGGTTTTCAGTCTCATTGAAACTTAATGATGTATTCTTCATTTTAACCTGTTTTTAATGAGGCAAGTCTCAAAACAAAAATTTTTTTCCCGTCATTACATTATCTGCTACAGTAAGGGATAGCACTGTTTCATATAAAGATTTTTTCCCTGATGGTTGTTCACAACTAAAAGTTTCCAGAAACTTCAGTCTTCTGGTTAAGCATTACTTTGGAAACAGTACGGAAGCATGAAGCATATTCAAGCAGTGACCAAAAATTAATAACAAATCCTTTTAATGTATACGATCTTCTTTTTGTTTTCTTGGTTTGTTTATGTCTGTAATTAAGAAGGAAAAATGCTGCATTTTTAGATTTTGAATTAAGGCATATGCATTTTTCTAAATTCTACAGGAGCTTAACTACAGGTTTGTGGAAAGATAACACAGCCAATATTGGTAAAGAGAAAATTATTTAAACTGAACAAAATATCAGGTTTTTGAAACATCTGCAGGTATGATATTTTTAAGCAATCAAATTAAATAGTTTACTTGAGTTAATAAGTTTTAGTCCTAATCCATTTTAAAACCTAATGACTCTGTCTGTATTGCACTTTGTTTATATGTCTGATAAAAGAATATCTGTATTTCCATGACTTTCCCAAAACAAATACATAATGAATCACGTAACTATATAATAAACACTCATAAAAGTAAGAATTCTCTGAATCTGGCACTATCTGGGAAAACTGTTATCTTCATCCCTAGATACACCCTAATTCATACATTTCTATGCTGTTTAGCCCACCAGGAAGACTTTTAAGGATTTTAAGGATCCTTTTTAAGGATTCTGATGTATAAAAAATGAATTATCTGTAATTAAGTGCTTAGGGGGTGAGAGGACAAATAAAAAGAAGACTAATCAGCCTTAACAGAATTTGAAATCATTAGCATGAAATTCAGTGCAAAGAATTTTAAGCTAGGTGGCTGCACAATATTTGGTTTTAATCTAGAGAAAAGTTCAGTATTTAAATTAACTGGAGAACTGCTTCCCTGTTTTTTTGCCTAGCTTCTTTAAAATCATATTGTATATGGAGATGAAAATGAGATTAATATTAAAATTCTCAAAGTTCAGCTGAGAGGCATTCTTTAACCCATAATGACTGCCATCATGTCAAACCTGGAGAAAAAATAGTCATAACTTGGTATTTCATTTGGTCTCAAGAGAAAATAGTTACATCACTCTGTTGTGTGATGTCTGTATCAATGGTAATTGTTTAAGAACTACTCCCAGATA
>WAAB01005030.1:0-30253 GCA_013389865.1 Piaya cayana
GGCTGGTTCTGTAAAAGTCCTGAGATACTTGTTGCCACAAGGTAGAATGTTCCCATGCTAATGTACTTAAAGACAAGTCCCTTATTTCTCAACACTGGTCAAGTATTTCACCGCTGCCCACTCCTATTTCTCTAGGTTTTCTCATATGTATAGGACTCTCGGGGTTTGTCTAAGCTACAGAGCCACAGAGACCTTCCATGCTGTTAAGTCCAAGAGTCCTTGTTCAAATCCCAGATGTACTTGAGGGTGAGGCTCAGCTCACAGTTCTTCTGACTTCTCCTGTACTTTGGATTAAGAAGAGAAATAAGCAAGTAAATCAGATGCTTGTCCACAATTACCCCATCCACATCCCTGAGCTAGACAGCCAGGAACCATAAGGCAAGCAATGATCAGCTGAGACAAAGGCAGATGCATCTCAACACCATGACTACGTAGTACTTGTGTAACAGTGATAGTGGGAACAAAGGCATAAGGAGTCTGGGATCTGTCCCTAAGAATTTACCAACTGTTGCAATTGCTTATGTTCTAGGTAATATGAAGGGTCATGTCCATTATCAGGACTTAAATTCAAGTAGAGGTACAACTTTTTCCCTTGTTTCTTATATTCTTGATGATAAGTAACATACCTCGTGTCATTATTTCCGTAGTAAGAGAAGAGGCTTATTTTTGTCTTTTTTTAAACTTCCCCTCTCCCCATCACCTGGGTGTCTACTATAAAGGTTAATTTGGTTATGTGAGAATCAAAAATACGTTTTATAAAAGCTTTCACTTACTTAGTGATGTTTCAACATGATCCTAGTTAAAACTGACCCAGGAAAACTGCACACAAAGGACTTTAAAATTACTGGGTTTATATAGTATGCTTTTCTCCAAAGACATTATCTAACTAAAAGTCAAATAATGTAAGTAAATCTAGAAGACTCATAAGTTAAATTAAGTTGAAGTAACTAGCGGCTTTAAAATGAAGTAATATACAACAAGCCCAACAGTGGATATAATAATTTGATTTATGAACACATAAAAACAATATGTGTCAATCTGAGAATTTAATAAATATTTAAAGAATCTGGCTAGGGACTAAAAATTACTAGGTAGTAAATTTTTGTGTCTATATAAGCCAGGAGCAGAATCTGAATTTCTAAAGTGCTGTCCCATTCCTGCCTCTTTCTTAGCAGCTGGTCATGGAGGAGCAACTTTTCCATCAGCATATCCTGTTTTCTGAAGGATAAAAATTATTTCCACCCATTTTAAAGCAAAGCAAAGTCTGTCGAAGCATATAGCAAGATTTCCCTTGTAAAGCAAACTGAACTCCTTAAGAGCAGACATCTCAAGAAAACTTTAACAGAATATTTTCAACTCCACAATTGTAATTATTCTGATCACTTCCAATCCATGTGATTAGCACTCCAGCCTGTCTTTGTGGAAAAGGCCATCTTTCTCCCTTGCTTACCAATCTCTCCAGCAAAATACTTCTCTGCTAGAAAAATGTGTTCTAATTGCAGGCAGACTCCATTCTTGCCACAAATATAGGTAATAGATAATAGATAATTCATCCCTCATATGTCTTTCTGTTGCTTTAGTGCCACTTTTTTTTCCCTAAAAAAAACCCCCAAAATTCTATGTTCTTTGACTTCCTGTGTGACCCTTCTTCAGGTAAAATCTCAAATCATATAAGTCTGTCACAATAGAGTGGGACGAAAATATGACTTTCACTAAAATATCACCCTTTCACAGGGTAAGATTTCAATTATTTCATTTAAACTTAAATAAAAAGAAATATTTTCTTCTGTGAAAATTTAGTTGTTAAACATAAAGTTGGTGCAAATGAAGGAGGAAGATTGTTTCATTCTCTGAATTTTTCTCAGAAAAATACATCAAGTGATATCCCACAAAAATATCATCTTTGTGACATTTCTTACCACTCAGGAGAAGCAACATTTGACATACTTCTGAGTTACTCATTTGTGAACCTGTAGCAGGTGATGGCTCTGCAACTGGTCTGTGGAGACATGCTAAGTAGTGAAACTGGTGGTCTTTTTATTTTAATTAGGTTCAAATGCAATGCTAAGCATGCATTTTGTTCCTTGAGAAACTGAGACACCTACCATTTATTTGATTCCAGAATTAAGAAGCTATAGTCTCCTAGAATTTCATTAAATACCTACATAAACTAACATTGGCTTTCACTAACATTCTTAATGAACAGTTCATCCAGGCATCAAGTTCATTTTTTTCATGTGAATTGCTCATCAGCATTTGCCCATACAGGTCATATCTGCCACTCAGATGTACCCAAGGTGTGATTTGTGCATAAATTATCGAAGAAAAAAAATAAATAACAATGTTTTGGGTATTACAGGGATTTCAGAATGTTACACATTCAGAAACCTATTTTAACCAGGAATCACTTCTAATATATATTTCTATTTCTATTTTAGATCTAGCTGTAGAAGAAGGTTTTGCAGCAGATGTAATACACCCTGCCAACAAAAGCAGACTTGTTATACAAGAGCAAGGTTTCTTACAAAATTCAGTAGATTTTTTTAGCAAGATGACATATGTTTTGTTTTCTTGGATTAGTGATTACAGATCTCTAAGAGATCACTTTGAAGGCTTTATGACAGTCCTGGCCAAAAATGTAATTGGATGGGGAGATCAACATTCATATTCTGAAAAAAAAAAAAAAAATTACTAACATCTAGCTGAACTATACTATTAGAATTACCACGTTCTAAAACTANTGAATCGGTGAGAGGCCAGGGCATCATGTCCTTGCACTGGATCTGCTGGAAAGTGTGACAGCAGGATTGCTCTGACATTTCAGCTGGTACCCTCAGATACAAGTTCCTCGCCTAATCCAGAGTAATGATCCAGACTGCAAGCATGAATGAGTGAGTACTCAAGCACCTGGGTTTGGGATTGAAAGGTTTCTGAAAGTCAGCTCTCTTAGTTTAGTAAAAATATGAGAACAATAAATCTATACCTGTGGAATAATACCCATGCTGGCAATGCACGTATTTAATCTGAGCTATGTACATTTGATATGAATAAATTTTCCAGGTGGATGTTGTTTTGACTCTGTCTCAAAAAATACCAGCCTACCCTATAGGATCCCTGACTGCTTGCAGGAACCCAGTCAGTGGTGGTTTCCCAATACCTAATGCATAAAACACAACCATTAGCAAACTAAATTCTACGAAAGCCTCAAATAAAGGTACATGCATGCAGGAATAATCCCCCGCCAAACAAAAAAAAATTATCCTAGCAAAGCATAGGCATTAGGGTTTTTTTTTTCAGACAGAGTGTGTCCCTGGACAAAATTAGAATGTAAAAAGAGTTGAGAAGTATTTGTGTGCTGAACAGATTCTAACTGCTGTTTGGTATACAACCGGCAATGACACTTAAATAGGAGAACAGGTAATTATTTTTTTATTCATTGATGCATGAAAGGATAACAAATACTTTAATGGTAGTGCTCAATTACCAGCTAGGTTTATGGATTATTGTGTTTTGAAAACAGGTATTTTTGCTGTAGCATGCTGCAGATCTCCGCCTGTGTGAGGTGCCATTTGTGTACAGTAGGAAAGGGGAAAGGCTCATGGCCACACATAAGATAAATGACAAAAATGTTGAATTACAAAATAGAAGGAGAGAAATTAAAACTCATATATTTTTGCTTGTAACCTGTGGTTTTGCCTTCATGCATGGCTTCTCCTGTGAAAGGTACCATCATGTAATTTAAAATAAAGAAGCTGAAGGTAACTTCTTGAAAGAGGAAAGGTGTTAAATTGTAAATTATTTATTCTACAAGGGCAAGTGAGTGATTTCATCTGCAGAAGCAGCTCCTGGACAAATTTTCAGCCGCCTTATAGTTCAGTCTCCCCGATGACTTCAGGAGAGGAAAAGTATCTTGTTCATGGAAGTTCATTTCCAATACAAGGTCTGTGTTTGTGCCAATCCTGCTTTACCTGCAGAGCAATCAGTAAGAATCTGGGGGAGTAAATTATCTGATAGTGGTGGCATTCAGAATTTTGAAATCTGCTTTCCTTGAAACTATTCCTATGAAAATGAGTTATGCTCCCTCCATCACTTATTTAATGTGAGGATGTATATGTTATTATCATTATTATTATCATTCCATGGCTATAACAAAGCAAGCTCCATAAAGCTTTCTTTTAGAGCCAAAAAAACCCATTTAGTGTCTAGGAACCTTTCCTCAACTCTGCAGGTATACTGAAATCATTGTCTATTATTGCTATATGTTTTTATTCCCAGGTTGGCTGTGCTTCCATGTCTGACTTTCTCACTCTTTCTTTTTTGTTTTTCTTTTTTATTTGCTTTTGTTTGTGTTTTTTGTTTATTTGTTTCATTTATTTGAAAATAGAACCCCTTCTTTTTGTTCAGGGTTTGAACATCAGCTACGGAGTTACAGTCCATGACTGAGGGCAAGGATACTGGTGTTACAAGCCAATGACAGCAGTGTTAGGAGCAACTACTGCCAAATGTAGCAACTACTGCTTGTCTTTCTGAAGACTAAATTTTGTAGGTCTTTTCTACCTGTTTCTGTCGAGTACAGCCAAAAGATGGCAGCATTTTACTCAGCATCCTTGAGTAAGCCTTGCAACTGTTAACAGGCTGCAGCTCAACACCCTCTCTGAAATGAAGTAAAAGATTAAACATCTAACCGAGTAACCAGGATTTCATTATAATCCCTGCCAAGCATAATGCATTCCAAAATGCGTTTATGCATAAGTAAGAATAATTATTACCCTGGAATTTTTTTTCAATAACTATTTAACTATTGTCAAAACTCCATTTTATTGATTTTGGACATGTGGAATGAGAGACATTGGAAATTTTGCAGACTCCATAGGAACTTTCTCTCAAGTGAAATCTATGAAGTTTTTTTTTATTTTACTACTTATCACCTGTCACTTCCAGAGAACTTTCCATTCCTGTGAGATGCAGGTAAATATCATTTCAGTCGTAGGTGCATGGAAGGTGAAGCAGAGTAATGTGACTTCTTAACAGGTGCCTTCATGGCATCCTTTTTTTTTTAATATCTGTACACACTTTTGTGAATGCCACAAAGCACCTCTGCATCTGTAGATGTGAAAGACATTTGAAATCCCAGCCTGAATTGACTCATGATACTGTTCTGAAAGTTTATGCCATAACTGCTTATGCCTTTGCTTCTGGACTGCATCATAAGGGGGGCTCTCAAAATCTTGCAAGTAACTTTAAAAAAAATAGGTAGCTTAGCTGACACTATTAAGAACTTGAGATTATTTATATCTTAATTTTGAAAAAATAACAGATTTTTTTAAATTATTCTTTCCCCCCAAGTTTGTGAATACTAATGTATTCACTAAAGTGCTTGCAGTTAATTTCCAGTCAGATGAAGGGGAAGTGCAAGAGAGCTGGGGTTGGACTTTTTACAAGGGCGTGTAGTGATAGGATGAGGAGGAATGGCTTTAAATTGGAAGGGGGAAGATTTAGATTAGACATTAGGAAGAAACTTCATGATGAGAGTGGTGAGGCACTAACATAGGTTGCCCAGGGAAGCTGTGGCTGCCCCATCCCTGGAGGTGTTCAAGGTCAGGTTGGATGGGGCCCTGGGCAGCCTAATCTGGTGGGAAGTGACCTTGCCCATGGCAGGGGGATTGGAACTAGGTGATCTTTAAGGTCCCTTTGAAATCAAATCATTCTGTGATTCTATGATATCTTACAAACTCATGTAGGTAAAATAACTAATCAGTGTCTGGAATACACACATTTGATTAAGTGTTCCTGAATTTGAGAGCATTAGTGTGTAATGGCAGTAACGTTAACCCTTTATCTTAAAACCTTTCTAAGCCACTCAGCTGATTTGGATAAAGGGCCAGAAAACATTCTTTTTAAATCTGTTTTTCTTTAAGTTAAAAAAGCCTCCTGGATACTCACTGACATTTTGAGCCCTATCAGCCTAATCAGAAGGGCTGAAATTTCAATTTGTAAATGCACTCTGGGTGATGTGTGCTGAATGCTTCCTCTCTGATGCCTCGTAGATGTTAGCACTTACTGCTGTCAGATCAGTGCCTGCTCTCAACAAACCTGAGCACGCTTGTGCACTTGGAGCAACAGCACTTAGATGGTAACTGTTCAAAGAGCCTGAAAGCCAGAGGTTACCCGCCACTGTCCCTACAGAGTTATCCACAGGGTCTGTGGGTAAAAGGCTGTCACCAGCACCAGTCAGTGAGTCTCTTTGTCTGCTGGTTTTCATCATCTTTTAACACTGTAATCGGGAAAACTGTTTTCAGCTTTAAGCAAATGCCAGGCTGTTATGCAGCAGAGAACAAAATCGCTGCTTGAAGTTTGAAGATGGCCAGCTAACCCAGCCTGAGTGTGAGAGGCCAGCTAAACTTGCCGACACTAACTAGCAATGGGTTTCAAGCTTTTCAGGAAATAATTTCTCAAGATGATTAAAGACAGCTGACACTACCAAAAAGGTTCTTCATACGTTATTTATGACTGAACCTCATTAAAAATGAGTATTGTGTGTAAGAGGTTGCTTGACCCCTATAATCTGGTAAAATTTGCTTAAGTTTGCATGATTTTTTACATCTTCACTATATGGAAAATGAAAAGAGGTTACCATCAAAGCAAAGGGGACTGATAGTGTAAGCAATCACTGCCCTGTGAGGCAGAGGATATGAGGGGGATCTGGAAGTCCTCATCCTGTACCCCGTGACGTAGACAAGATGAGATAATTGTCTGCTCTTCACTTTTCAGAAGCCTGACTGCACTCTTACTTATCTTTGAGGAAATAGGAAATCATGTCACTGGTGTGTGGAACTTCTTCCATGTGAAGTTAAGTAATCAGACTGTGGACTGCTGAGGAGATGGCACAAAAATAATCAATCATATGAGTTCTGAAAATGTTAATAATTCAAACTCAAACAGACAGGTGTTAGGCAGTTTTATAAGGCATCCACTGCATTTAATTTGGTTATTTGTAACAGTCAAAGTCAAGTTGAAATAGCTGTGTCTGTTAGTTACACTGAAAGAACAATTTGATGGAATAAGATCTTGGCACATGGAGTAGGCTAATCCATTTGAAAATAATTCTTAACACAGTAAATATTGTCTAGAGATTAGTTTATGGCCAGTGAGCATGTAGAACTTGTCCATTCTGCCAGCCACAGCCTCAACTGGGAAGAGAAACCAAACCATGGATTAGAATTTTTACATTTCCAGTCACAAATGGTTGGAAAGAAAGCAAAGCTGTGGATCCACCTCTTTCTGCAAAGCTGGTTTGGAGATATGCATTATTCTTTCTGGAGAATGCAGAACTGTTGTTCTAGAATGTGTTTTTAATTCTATGGGTAACCTAACTCCATCTTGTTCTGAAAACAGATCACCCCAGTGTTGATGGAAGGCACATACACACTGGCTACAATTGCTTCCATGTTTCTACACCCACTGTTATTGAGAACCTTCTCCAAGGATCCATTCACCAGGCAGCAATCTGAGAAGGTAGAAAATGGAAAATAAAACTATTCTGAAACATTTTTTCCATGCCACAGGTTTGTGCCTGTATATGTCTACTGACTTGTCACTTTCATTGGGACACAAAGTCCTAAAAAATTTAATTTATCAAAAAAACTTGGTATTTTTAGATGCAATTCCAAGTCTGACACCAAGAGAACTAGGCAGAAAAATCAATGAATTGACTTCTCTTTTCTTGGTTTTTGTGTCATGCAGGTGTTCTTAAATGAACCTGGTTATCTTTTATCTGGAAAAAGAAACTAGGTTGATGCAGTTTTTCTCATTCTCAAAGCTTTATAGTATATAATACAATTGGTCATATGTATACCTATGCATACAGTCTCAGAACTACTGTAGGGAAGTGACAGATTGCCATATTTAATCTGAGATATTCAGCACTTGCGTAGTTCATACCTTATTTGCAGCCTACTGCACCTAGAGTGTTTTCACCCCTAGAACAGAAGGCATGCCATTTTTTATTTGTGTGAAAATTAGTTTACAGGGTGTTGTATCTATTGCAGAACTTCTTTGTTTGTGTTCATTTCTCCATTACTTCCCCCCCTAATTACACTGGGCTAGTAAAGGAAGTATTATAATTCCACCTGAAAGTTCTACTGACTTCGTTAGCAGACATGGTTTTTCATCAAGAGTAAGATTTCAATTATTTCCATTTCTCAGGAAGAATAATATTTTTTTTTCTCTTGGTCTTCTCAGGATGACAATCAGAAAGATATCTGCAGTTTGTAATAAAAAGTGAAAGAGTTCTGTTCCAGTTAAAAGCTGTTTGAAAGTAAAAACCTATCATAGGTTGCTAAATTCCATCTGATTAGCAGATTACATCATCTCTTGCTGACTCAGTGCATAGAGCTTTCTTCCCAGTAGCAGTACATCTAAAATTGACACTAAATCCAATTATATGCTTCAGTCATATATTTTTATTAAGATAAATATTCTGTAAATTAGGCAGATGTACTCTTGATGATTTTGCGTGACACCGTCTGCTAATTAGAAGTAGTGCTGGCCAGCAGAGCAGGGTGAGCTCATCTCACCTGTAATAACTGATGTTCTCCTTCAGAAGCCCTTTATCACTCCAAGCAACTATCAGAGTCAGTGCCACCACTTCTGTTGAACTGGATGGGGACAGCTGAGTATGCTTAAAAAAAAAAAAGGTTTCCATCCAAAGAAAGGCTTGGCAGGACTTTGGCTGCAACATCCAAATGCATGAATTGGAGACCTTTGTTCCATATCCACCATTATCTGAAGGTTTCCAAACAAGATCTTACATGTCTGTGTTTGATTGGAAGATTCACTGGAACAGGCTGCCCAGGGAGGTGGTCGAGTCACCTTCCCTGGAGGTGTTTAAGGCACGGATGGACGAGGTGCTGAGGGGCATGGTTTAGTGTTTGATAGGAATGGTTGGACTCAATGATCTGGTGAGTCTGTTCCAACCTAGTGATTCTGTCTGTTTCTGCATCTGTCCAGAAAGAGGTCAGTTGAACAGTGACTGGCTTGCACCAGCACGTGCCTCAGTCAGTTTACAGAGTGCAGTTAAGACCAAAGTAGAGATACCCAAGGTACTTCTCACACCAGCAGTGCTATTAAAGCCGTATTATCACCACTGAGTTAGCCCTCTGAACTCCTTACTGCAATGGAGAGATTCACAAAGAAGCCAGATCCCATTTACTGCCATACAAGACAGTGGTTCCCACCTGAAGAAACTCAGCTGGAAGAGTATTCATCCATGCTGGGTCCATTCTTGGGTTCCTGGATTCATCTTTGAGGGCATCTTTGCCTTTTACATTGAATGGAGTGTGGATTAAAACAAACAAACAAACAAACAAACAAACAAACAAACAAACAAACCCCACACAATCTTGAACTCCTCCATGAAATGTGCATCCTTTCAGTGGCGTCTCTTCATATGCCATACTCCTTGTATTCCCTCAGTGCAAAGACAGAGCTTCAGTGAGAAGGTGGAGGTGCATGGTGTGGTGGTAGTTGCCACCCTCATTTGTGGTGGAGTGATCAACTCCAAGCACTGAGTTCAGCTGGAGCATCTCAGACCTTCTTCCCCATAATTCCTTTTTGTTAAATAAATACAATTCAATGAGTCGTACCTGACACTGGTGAAAAATAGGGAATGATTCCTAAGCCTGTACTGCTACCTTGTCTTGCATGAGCTCTAGCTGTTGCTTCAGGCAGAGGTACACTGGTCTGCGTTCATGACACTTCTCATCCTGCTCGCTACATCACCTATTTGTCAGCATCTTGCCACTGCAAAAAAGGAGCTCCTGCCAAGTGCCCTCCAAGATGTTTGATGCTCACTCCAAGGCACAGTATAGAAACATGTTACTGCTTTCAAACCTCCACACCTCTGGTATAATATGGACATTCAGAATATGAATAACAAACAAAATATGGGGCAAAGAGAAATGGAATAGCAACACATTCTCTTTTCTGAATTTGAAAAAGAAATTTTAGACGTTCTTCAGTTTCTTCAAATGTCAGCAATAGGTGCCAGCCTGCAGGAGGTCTGTGTTTCATTTCACACCAGGAGGGCACTTTTTGAGGAAATATCTTGATCATAATTACTTAAATGCACTTTGGTTTGCATTGCAGAGGGATCTCTCAAAACAAAGTCTTGAAGATGAAAGGAAGCCAAAAGACACACAGCCAGAGCACACTTAGCATGCCTAGTCCATAGTAGATCCCCAACATACGAATGATATGAGTTAGGAGTACTCAAGTTCAGCCGTTTCATTCTGCAGGGCTCTTCTCACTGTGTCATGTGCTGTCCTCACTAACATGAAGCCGAAGATCCCTGCTCCTAGCTCTGACCCAGGGACCTGAAGTGTGGAGGTGATGGAAGTCCCCATGAACCTCTGGGCTCAGTCTCTCCAGCCAGACAGCTCTACCCCTTTGTGTGTGCAAAAGAGATACTGGACAGGGACTTCACACCTAGATTCCTCTGGAGCTAACCCAACAAAAGAAAATTCACAGCCTTGAAAATATAATAAAAATAAATGCTACAAAGTTTTTCATCCTGAAAAACTCCGGAAAATTCACAGCTACAATCTGTGTAGGAATCAGCCACTTGATGCATACAGCACTTCAGCAGCCTAAATTTTATCTGTAAGCTAAATTTTGGAATTTTCCACGTTCATACATAAGAGGTGAACATGTGTTTAGGAACCCTGTTTGGTCTTTACATTTAGAATTTATTTTAATCTAAATAGCTAATCTCATGGATACTTGTTGAAATAATATATGCATTATTATTAAGTTATATGCATTTTTGTTCTAATGCTCAGGAAATGTAACATGCTTCTTTGAAAATAAGGTATGCTGTAGACATTTTTATTGTCTTCTATGCTATAGCCAAAAGGATATTTTTTAAAGCAGTGCAATAATGCTGTTAATTTCATTTGTCTAAAATTAGCATCCCTTAATTGACTCATGACATTTTTTCAATAAACTGTGGGAAACCATTTAGAACACAGGATGACAAATAATGCTGGAGAGGCAGAGAAAAAGAATTACAAGCTCCAGAATCATCTGAAAGCATCATTCTGGAAGGAACCTATTAGGTTTTTCAGTCTATTTCCTGCTTTCCTCAGAAAACCTATTGTTTTGGCCTCTTTCATAATCTGTTACAACTCTATTTGCAAACTAATTGCTTTGCCCCTTTCAAAAGGCTGAATAGACCCACTTCTTGACTAGGCATCTGTGCATTTGATCTTATGCCAGCTTTCCTCCTTTACTTAAATATTTCATTTTCTTATGATATCTATCCTACTGCAGTAGTTTAACAGAGCAATTGTATCCTTCTTCAGCTTTTGCTTTGCTAGACTGTGTAAACTATGGATATTTAAAGGATCTCTACCAGTTCAGTAAAGCTTATAATGAATAACTTCTAGTGTTGATTGCAGTAAATAAAAGCACAGAAAATGTAGGACAGAGATTGAACTGCTGAAACCTAAGACAAGTAAAGGTGCGTTCCAAGATTGCCGCGCCTGACCTAGTAAGTCTCTCGACTGACACTGTTACCTTTGTCAGATTAATTCCTGCCACGTTCTTATGACATAATATCTTTCAAGAAGTTTTAAATTTTTCATCATGAACAATTTGCAGCATTGGTATCTCACTCCCTTTCACCTTCCTGGCACCAGCCGCAGGTGGAATATGAGTACAGATATGGGTGGCTCTCCGGACAGGCTTTCACAAAAGTTGTCTCTAAAATGAGACTGGAAGAGCATCCAGATCGTCTGAAGTTGTCTGAACTCTCATCTTCTGCAGGAAATGTGTGAACACACATATTCTGTTCAAGAAGGCTGAACAGAAGGCTTTTTAAACACTTAGTTCCATCAATATGAACTTAATGCTTCAAATGTGCAATAAAATGTATCTGCACTGTACAACACATAAAAATTTACCAGGATCATGTAAATAGGAGCAGTGATAACAGATGCATAAATAAACAAGGTATCATGGCATTCAATTTTCATTGGGCAACTATCTCAAAAGCTGTTCCTGAGGGAAAGTTATCACATATAAAAGTCTTTACTAATCCATATAAATAAATCTTTCTGGATCCAATTTGCCTTGTAACTGATATAAACTGGAAAACTGCCATCTCAGAGAGCAGGCTTGGGCTCTCAGTCTGCTGCTTTGCACTGTGGTGTGTGGTGACTCTTGAGAGGGCAGGGTCTGTCCAAGCACTTACCGACAGCAGGGAGTTGATGCCTGAAATTCACACCAAATCCCCTTCTGATTGTCAGCTGTTTTCACAAAAAAAACACAACCCTATCTTTCTGTATTATGTCTTGTCTCTTTCTCTCAGATGAATACATGCACATGAAATCGAGTGTATCATTTCAATCATCTCGCTCAGTTTAGAGCATTAGGCAACTTCCTTAAAGATAACTTAACATGCAAATGCAACACCAAAAATTGTAACACAATAATCATACTAAAGAGAACTGTTCTCACCTTGTAGAAAACTGGGAAAAAAGTCATAAATACAGGAAACTAGTCATGGTTTATTTGTATAAGCATCACTTCTAGTCAGGTTTTGCAATTTTTGTCTTTTTCCAATGATGAAGCATTATAGAAGGGAGTCCGTAGATGTGAACTTGTATGAGGTGATACACTGTAATATTAAGGTTTTTTCTCCCTGGGGAAGGAGAGAAAGGAATAGAGGGGAAAAAAAAGGTCTTTCCTTAGCAGAAAGGCACATGGGAATCATGAAACTGTAGTTTATAGTCTCTAACAGGACTACGTATACTTGAGAATGTAGCAAATGCTGACTGCAGAAGAGATTACTTTAAAGTCGTTTTTATGAGGGTTGTAAAAGCCTGGAGTCAGGAAAGTTAGAGGAGGTCATAGTGTATATCATGTTATTTAAAAGATGTAAGCTGCATATTGATCTAGTTTTTAGCAGTAATAAACAAAGCCATGAACCCAGTTGATGCAGATTGCAGAGTTTGGCATACACATGCATCAGTCATTATTTGGGATCTTTTATTAGCAAAACAACACAGGTTGAGAGGGAGTTTTGTTACAGAAACAAATTGGGAAACTGCTCAGAGATCCATCCCCTGAGATACCTTTCACAGAACTTTGGACAAACACGCTGGAAGCCTCAAAAAAAAAAAAAAAAAAACCACAACAAATTCTGAGGCAGAAAGAATTCTGAATAAATTCAGNAGGAGAGAGAGTGAGCAGAATGAAAAATAACTTGTAGAGGCAATTTCAGAAATGTAAAATAGAAATTAAAAGCACTCTTAAATTCAGGCTTCTCTTTGTGTCAAACATCTGAAAAGTCATACTGGATGCTCATACCCTAAGCGATTTATATTCAGCTGAAATAAAGGAAAACAGATGCTAACTCACATGTAAACACTCTCACAAAGAGCATATATTCTAAAGACTATGTGCTTTGCTTCTCCTTCAAGTAAATTTTTCTTGGTTGCTTTATAGCGCAGCTGAGACCACATGAGGCTCAAATTGGACGTGAGTACATTGACTATTTATACTGAGCTTTCCCTGTGGTGTCCGCTCCCATAACTATCTTGCTTGTAACACCTAAAACCCATCACTTTAACTAGGCAGATTGGGGTTATCAACATGATGATCTACAGGAGAGTACCCAAATGAGGTGGCACACCTCATCTGAGGAAAACTTTTACAGCAAGCCTAAGAAAATCTTACAAGTAATCATGCCAAGCTCAGCAAAGTGTCTTGAGAAACTCCTGTACTAACAAATAGCCCAGTACTCTATGTAGTATTTGACAAAAAGAATTTTCTGTTACTCTTGTAAACCGCTTTTACTCTAATGTGAATACCCACAATAGGCTGTATCTTATCTCACTTTAGACATCTACAATAAAAACAGTAGTAACAGGTGTAATTGTAAGTAATTATTCATTTCAGTATGAGATTTATCTATAATGGAAAAATTGTGTTCCAGAAATGCCTACTTCTCTCCATTTGACATGGAGAAGATGCTTAGGTGATGACATTGATGCAGCAGATGCCTAGAACTAGCTAAGGTGAGTCTCATACCACATGTCCACCAACTACTTTGCAGTCTTGTATTTTCAGTCCTTCTCTCTTTTGTCTAGATATCTCATCGTTCTTGGTAATTTTCTTCTGGAAATGACTTGTTCGCATTTTAGATTTGATCTCATGTACCCTTTGGTTAGTTAGACTGATACAAGTTCTGTGGCAGTTTCAGCCACTAGCCTTTCTTGGTCATTGGTAGTCTGTACTGATGGTTGTGAAAGTACTTTTGATGTGTATCAGGGTGAAAATGAGCCAATTAATTAAACCCAATTAAATAAAAAATCAGCTTCCTGATTTCTAATTATTTGAAACACCTGAATAAGGAAGCATATTTGGTTCAATGCACATTCTTTTCTGCTGCAGACAAGGCTGATAATAAGTAGATTAACTAATTTTGCTACATTTAAAACAATCTTTTAGAGGGAAGATGTAATTTCTAACATGACTGTAAATACCACTCACTCTTTTTTTAAAAAAAAAAAAAGCTTTGAAATCTTTGGCTTTCTCATACATTTAAATGGCAAGATAGGTCTCTGCATCCTTCAATGTGTGTTGCAGCATCAAAGAAGCATCAGAAGCTGTTTACAGGTGACAGGATTCATGAAGCTGATGAGAATTGCTTTGCTACTCTGCAATATGTTTACAACGCTTTGTTCTATTGAGCTTCTTGAATAAAGGAAATTCATCCCATTGAAAATCCTCAAATTTAGAAAGCATACTTCATCCCTGAAATGGAACTTTTTGGATTTATGAGTTGCATGACCTAAGAGATTTTGCTAGTTTTTGTAGAAGATTTTAGCAAAAAACCACAATGTACTGATTTTACTATTTTTAGTGGAAAATGAAATTGCTTTCCAGTTGGAAAATGGATTTTGGTTTTGTTGTTTTCAAATGGCAAATAGAAAATTCCCCAAGGTAAATCTTCTTCTGGAAGATTGTTTTAATGGAAAACTCCTAAGCAGCTCTGTACAAAAAAAAACACCCACAAAAATACCCGCAGTCAGCCATCATCCAAATTAGGAACATGTCAGTCACAGAAGGGACTTCAAAGTCCTGTACTGTCTGTACAGTTTTAATATTTTTATTTGGTAGCTGTTCGTTTAACACTCCAAGATTTCTTTGAGATTTCTTTTTTAATATTTAATATTCCATTATTTGATAGATCCAGAACTGGAAATTCCTCCACGTTACAGGTTTTGCTGTTCCTCGGCACTACTCTGGAATATCCATATAGTTTCTTTTTGAAGAAGAACCAGTTGCAGCTAATGACATAACAGCCTACAGAGTTTCTATGCTGCAGTTTCAAGTTCCCGTGCTTTTCTGACCTCTCCGGTTGAGGTAGCCAAATATTAACATATTCCATTAATGCTTTGTATTTCCCAGGTGCTTTAAAATTTTAACTGTTCTTAACTCTGCATGAAGCAGATTATCTGCAGTTAAAGGCCTAGTTCCAAAAATGTACTGACTACTTCCATTGCACCTGTGCAGCTAGAAGCATTCTTGTGGGACCTAGAGGTCCTTTTGCTCAAGTATTTCTGTTATATGATTCACATGTATGTTTAGGTGATATTTTTAAACAGTAGCTGATCTTCTACTTTCCTGTGGCAGTTGTGCAAACTGCCTGGCAGAAGCCTAGGGCTTCTTCTTTGATTTGTTTGCATCACACCTTAACTTCTACAGCTCCCACCTCAGAAACGCTGTAATTCATCTTGCTTTGTGTGAGCCATTAAGCAAAACAGGATGTTGTTCAATAAATTCCTGCAATGAAGATGCAAGAGCCCTCAGGGGCAGAAATTCTGTCGAATGCTGCAATAAATTCTTACTGATGCTGTGGAATACAGGAATTATCCTGCTGTTGAATTTGCTATTAGATTTATCTGCAGACTCTATAAGGAAGCTGTTTCTCAGACTAAGGACAGAGGTGCAAGCCTCTCCACGCAGAAACGGCCCTGTGGGTATAAAGGGGAATTGCCCAGCTGTCTGGGGAGAGCTATAATGCAGCAGTGGGGCTGGCAAAGATTTAGTAGCTGCCTAACTATGCTTTGGACGGTGAGTGAGTCACACTGATAGATGCTGCAACCTAAGCTGTGGCAGCTGTTGGAAATGAGGTCTTGGATTAATTTCCCTAGGTCTGTCACCCTCCATGATAAATGTAGGCAGCTGAACCTGCACATATTCATTGCAAGTGACGGCTGACATTTCCTAACACAATTACATGGGAAAACTATGCCAGATGGACAATCTTGTCAGGAGCAGCATTTGCTCATTTTCTTTCTCTGCTACTGTGCTGAAATTCAAGACTCTTTGAAAAGGAAAAAGGCTGTATTAAAAATGTGTGAGCTGCAATGCTGCACACTTAAGAAATCTCATAATTGTCTTTACGACCTCTTCTTCATGTGAACCACTATAAATTTTTAATTACATGCCCAAAGGCTGTTTTTCACTGCACCTTGTTGCAAGCAGTAGCTTGGATATTCAGTGTTTCTCTTCCTGTCATTCAGAGGGGCCTAGTTTAACACATTTCACCCAAACTGAACATGCAAGTTTGTAGTTGATGAACCTGCGAAGTTCCCACTCTAACTGATTCAGAAGTCTTAATCTGGTTTCAATTATATTTTTTTCTCACTTAAAACAGGGAAAATAAGTTACAGGCAGAGGGTCACTGAAGATTGCAGGTACCTGTCAAGTGCCAGAGCCCAAATTCAGGATAATATTTCTTCATGATATTTTATTATAGGGTGTTATTTACTCTTTCCACCCTTCTCTGGTGCTGTTGACATCCCCTAGCTCCTGTGATTCTCAGGACAGTTCAGTTATGCTTTGTGGGACTAGATTAATCCATTAGCTTGTACCAGCTAATGCCAATGGCTTGCACTTGAAGCAATTAGAAGTTACCACTTCTGTAATTCTTCACTAGCAAGAGTGAGAGCCTTACAGTGCTTTGTACAAAGAGGTCTGCACCACCTCCCTCCTCAGCTGCATAATGGCACCTTCTGGAAAGGGCTAAGAAAGAAGCCTGGACTGCCTTTCACGGCTGTCACCCTCCAGAATGACTGCAAAGGAGAGCAAGCATGGTATGCTTCGTTGCCATTATCCATGCCAGATCTGCTATGGACACATGCCATCTGAGGCTGTCAGTCTTCTTTCGACAGCACAAAATGTTTTCACTGGGTCTTTTGCCATACTTTCAAGATTAGTCTTGTTTGAAATTTAGAATCTCAGTTTTGGAAATTCTGGTAATGAAAATTGAATACAGTCTGAATATTAGCCAATGTTTTAAACTTAAATGGCTAAAATTTTTCTCTTACCTTCAATGCAATGACACTTTCACGAATGAAAACATAGTGAGCATTGTGAAAGCAAAGCTTCAGCATGGAATTCTTCATTTTTATGTTCCTACTGAGCATGCTGCCTGGATTATCTACACTTTGCATTCTGTATCATCAGAGTGGAGAGAAAAGAGCGTGATATGAAGTCCAGAACTGAGCCTGCCCACAGGTCACCCTTCTGAGCAACTCTTAAGAGACTCTGTGGCAGCATAATACCACAGTGTGGTTTCTGTTCTACTGGGTAACCTCAAATACCTTGACATGGAGCTCACTTATTCATAGGATAGTGTAATATTTCACCTTTCCTGCTAGAATTGTGAAACATTCCATATGGAAACCTTAGCTCTACGCTAATCTTTTCAACTTAGTATTTTCTACCAATTCATTTAGAAGGAAATAACCCTGCCATTACTAATATTTATTAGCTTTCATGTGAATGTCACTTTTATGGGTTTTTTTCTTCTAAATAAATCTGGTACAGTATCATTTTCCTGTCTCCCAAGAAACTCTAGTACCTTCTGAGTGCATCTGTTTCCCATTCCTTTTCTCATACTCTTTGATTCCCCTCAGTCTCAAGGACATTCCTTTTTACTTGCTCCTCATTTGAGGAAGAAAGTCAGACTGGTTAATGAAATTCCGAAGCCAGAGTGACTTAATGAGAAGAAGAAGGTAAGCAACTGCCCGAGCCCAAGTAAGTTATCACTTTAAACATGACACTCTTTGGTAAATTACTGAGTGCCCTGCCATTCCTCTGCTAGCAAGTAGAGCAGCGCAATGATAAAGGGCTCTTAGATCAAAATGTCTGGTGCAGAGAACACAGCATCAACGTGGTATCTGCTTGGGGGGAGTTTACTTACAAGTCATGGTTGTCAGAGTCGGTAAGCCGAATGCCCACCCACAGCAGTAGTTCATTATAAACTGTCTTCAGGAGGATGGCTTGTGGTTTAGCTTGGCTGAAAAATGATTCATGTTGTACTCACTAATGTCAGTCCATGAGGGGAACCAAGCCACAGCAAGCCTCCTAGCAGTTAGGGGGTTTGCTTCAAGAGTGCACTGCTGATCCAGACTGGATCATCATAGTAGATGCACCAATGGCTGAATTCCTGGCACAACAAGGTGTTAAAAAAATCAGCAGACACTCATATTATAATTGTGTGTTGCTTCCAGTACAAAATATTCAGATTATTACTGACTCACATTCAGCACAACTGAGGTCACAGCCCTAGCAAACAGACCCGTCCATCTCATACTGATATTGCTAGTTACACCATAAGGAACAAACTAAACGGCCCTCTTGCTTTTGTAACACTTTCTGCAATGTGATACCTACTTACCTTCATGGCTGATTTTTAAAAAGTCAGAATTAAAAAAAGGAAAGAAAGTATTATGAGTCCTCTTACACATCTTTCATTTCTTAACAATAGGCCTGTGGAATAACTTTGCACTGACTTCTATGGAGACACCAAGGAGCAATGGTGCCTCTTAGAGGAGAATCTGAGTCAGTTTCCATGCTAGGTGGCCTGTAACAACAGCTTTCTAGTGCTCCTTATAGATCTCCTAGTAGATTACTTTTCCCTAAGTATTTTTCCCTGGTGCTACGTAGTATTAACAGCTCAAATAGCCATGGTGTACTAAGTTGAATAGTGAAGGCTGCATTATTCCTGAAATAAACAAGGGGACCAGAGAGACAGGCTAACTTGCAAACAATGGCTATACCTCCCAAAGAACCACTGCTTCCTTACAAATATTTTCTAGGACATCTTCTTCATATATTCCAGAATACAATTCCCTAGATACAAAGTGACATTTTTTCCCTCAGAAAATCATTATACAATTATATATCAAAGTCATGGAATTCAGAGTGTCTGAGGGATTTACATTTCATCTATCTTCACTCCTTATTTATTAGCAAATTACATTTTACCCTTAGGCATAGAATGTGCTTCCCAATGACTCCTCAGTTTCAACTAAGCTGCAAACATGACGTGCTATCTCAATATGCCAGACAAATAAAGTTGCATCACATATTTGTACAATTCTGAGTACATCATAAGAAAGTTTGCTGTCACATGAAGCACTTTTTGCAGGGTTTAAAGAGATGTTGACCTTTACATAAGTCTTTAAAACTTGCCTTTGTAGGTGTAGAGTATGTAATTTGATCAGCCATTTGTTCTGAGTTCATCTTAAATTCATTCCTGTGTATCAGCAAACCCTGGTGTGAATTTTATTTCATATTCTTTTCATCCTCTGCTAGTGACGCCGATTTTAGAAATCAGGTTGCAAAACGTTGCAAACCAGTAATCTCAACGTATTTTTTATTGAATTAGTGTGTTGGTTTGAAATGTCAAATCTGTACTGCACACCTCTGTGTCAAATTCTGAGAGGATTTCAGTGTTTAATTTGGCATGATCCTTGGAGACCTAGTAGTCTTAAAACAGCGAGCACTTACTGGGAAATAATTGTCACACCTACTCTCTATCCCCCGCCTTTTAATGCCCAGAAGGCAGCACTCCACAGCACTCTTTCTTGATATTCTCACAACTTCTAACAAAGGACTTGATGGATAAAATCTCACAGGAATATTCCCTAAAACTGTTAGTTCCCTATGACCTAGAATAGGATATGCTTAAAATAACTGAGTAGAAAATTACTTCAGAGTTTAAAAAGCTTAAAGACCCAAGAAGGTGAGTAGAATCACAACGTCCGTCCTGCTCTGACACTATTGTCTACCTAGACATCAGTAAAGCCTTTGACACCCTTTACCACAGCATTCTCCTGGAGAAACCGGTCACTCATGGCTTGGGTGGGTGTAATCTTTGCTGTGTTAAAAAACTGGTTAGATAGCTGGGCCCCGAGACTTGCACTGAATGGAGTCAAATCCAATTGGCAGCTGGTCACAAGCAGTGTTACCCGTGGCTCATTATTGAGGTAGTTCTGTTTAATATCTTTATCAATGATCTGGACGAGGGTATTGAGTACCCCTCAATTTACTCCAGTAAATTTGCATACAACACCAAGCTAGGTAGGAGCATTGATCTGCCTGGGGAAAGAAAGGCTCTACAGAGGGTTCTGGATAGACTGGATCAATGGGACAAGGCCAGTTGTTTGAGGTTCAACGAGGCCAAGTGCTGGGTCCCGCACTTGGTTCACAACAACCCTATGCAATGATACAGGCCTGGGGAAAGCAATTTAAGTGCAGCCTCTGTAATTTCAAGTGGCCAAAGTCTGTGTTGACAATCAAAACTCAAAGGCTCAAAACTGCACCGGTGGCATAAGTGTGTAGAAAACCTTAGAAGTATAAATTATTGTTTGTTTAATGAGGACAATATTGTATGACAAAGTCAAATATCTTTGTATAGCATTTTGACACAATGAAAGTCACTGTTGCCAACTCATTTTGAGCCACTTCCATTGTGAAGAAAATTTAACTGCATCATCTCTCTATATTATTTTCAATGCAGAAGCCTTACTTTATTCAGTGTTCTGGGGACATATCAAAACACCTTATGAAGGAGTTTTTCTGCCAGATCTGGATTTAACTGGTCGCAGAGTTCAGATTTTACTTCACATTAGTTTTCTAAGCAATGGACAGCCAACAATCAAAATACAGAGTTTATAAATGTGCCATGTACTGAAATTTATTGTGGTAAATGCTTATTTCACTATTATGGGAAGTATGTATGTAGGACATTCATGGTGATCAGGTTTCACAGTGCTCAGTTTAATCAGGTCTAAAGAAGAGCTGACATGAATGTTATATTTTTAAGAAACTCAGAATGAAAAATATAATTTTAATTTAAATTGGTTTTAAACACAGAATTCGGCTACACTTCAGTGCATCAGCTTTAGAGCAAAAAGGAGCACATTCGCAGCATTCAGTTGCATTTTTATGCTGGTCTCTGCAGCTGCCTGGCTACCTTGCTTAAAACTGAAAGTGGAGCACAGTTTTAAAGGATCAGTAGGTTCAATGAATAATTTGAAGATCGTTGTAATAAAAAACTGCAGAAGGAATGTATTTGAGCCACTTGTATCACAGTCTACACCATTCCTGAGTGCTCTTCAGAGGAACTCATAACCATAGAGCACACAAAACCACCCAGGCACGTCTCTTTTACTCTCTTTCCTGGCTTCTCAGGAGGACAATATTTTAATGATGAAAGATATTTGTTTAAACAAGAAGTCAGTACCTGCTGTCTCAAATTAGACATTAAATGGCACCTTAGGTGCTGACTGAGGCATAAGCAGGCTTAGCTGCAGATTATGTTAGTATCTAAAGTTCATTCTTGTGTGATAAAGGCCATGGAGACAAGAAGAAATGAGTTCAGCAACCTGCAAGCAAATGCAAAGTTTGAGCTGTGGCATTGTGGTCCCCCAAGAAATGGTAAAAATCTAAGCCTGAAACACTTCCTAAAAATACAATTAGTTTATCACTTCATTAAAAACTGAATCCAGGGAATAACCTGGAAGACAATTCTCAGCAATCACTCTTAAGCACCCCCTGTTTTTATTTTTGTACCCATTTTTTCTTCATTTATTTTTCTTCCTCAACACCAGATCAATCAACTCAGGCTAAGTGAGGCTGAAATTATTATTTTTAACAGAATCCATTTGGGCAGGTTTTGCAACAACTTTTTGACAGTGAAAACAGTTGCAAAAGTAAGCAGGCAGTTCCCATCACATCCTGCCTGCACCAACACAGAAAGATGTTACATGACTCTACTGGCATGTGTGACACAGTCATTGTATACAAATGTGTCCATCACCTTCTGAACATTTCTTCTGAACCCTGATTGCCAAAGAGATTCCAGGCTCCCTGTTGGGAAAAAACCAAAACCCAGACGTTCTGGCAGAACAAGTCTTTCAAGATTTATTAAAGATTCACCTCTGCTGTATAAACAATCTGACAGATGAACACATTCTTGTATGCCTCGTGTTGCTCTGGAAATGGAAATAAAGTGCTTCAAATGTATTGCTGTATGTTGCTGTGTGAGTTTGTCACATGTGGCCAACATGACTTTGCAGGTCCCTTGTGCCGAGACTTTAAAAAGGTAATTGCAAGATAATCAATGTTGGCTATTCAAGAAGTGTTTTCAAGTGTCCCAAAATTGACAGTTATCTTCTCTATCCCAAACCTTCTGTTTTTTTCTCCTTTTTTATTAAAAAAACAAAAATTAATCTAGACCAGAGTTGCCTCTGTTGAGTCCAGCACACAAACCTCCTGATCAAAGGTAGAACTGGATTTCTGCATGATTCTTTGTCAGTGGTCATGCAGAAAAGAAAGAGAAGACCCTGAATATTTCTAAAAAATAGTGGGGACCCCTGGGCTGAGTCTGGTCAGTGGAAGTAGAGCAATTTACTCATTGATTGGTCAGAAAGGTGCAAGAAAATGTGTTCAGCAGGTACAAGCTTATATCCATGACATACCTGCATGGATTAATTTCTCTCTTGAGAAACTTCTTTTACTTGTTCCACTGTTACTGTATACTGAAAGAATTCTCATTAAAGATTTTGCTTTTTTATAGAGGTTGGAAGTAATATTATTTATTTCTACTGTATGTACAATAAAGATTAAATACTTCTTAATACTTCTATGGAATTACATGGTACTTGGGAAAAGACTTAAGAAACATGTAACAGCTTGGACAATTTCACCCTTGACAATTTCATCATTAAGAAAGTTTTATAAAGCAATGAGCTTGTACTAGTTCTGGTAAAGAAATATAGAGTATGAGCTTATTGAAAAAGAGGGCACTGGGAGCTTTCTTATGGGAATAAAGAATATTATTAAAATATACTCACGTAATGTCATCATTCTTTGTGTGAAAATTGGGAAGTATTTAAATTCAGAAGAACTTAAGCAACAGCAGCTTTCTTGCAAGAGAAATGGGAAAAAGATTAGTAAAAGGAGAGGAAGGCAGAGGGAGAAACAGGTGTGAATGAAAATCTGCAGTTGAGAGTAACAGGCTATTAAACTATCCAGTATGAAGATTTTAGTAGAAGGCAAGACCTACAGGTTAGAAGTTCCTTCAAGATCTTGTTTTGCCATGCTGAAAACAGACTTATGACTATGTTAGGAAGTGGCAGTGAGGACGTAAGCTGTAACAAAATGTGGGGTTTGTGCCCCAGGAGAACAACTTTAGACATCTGAGGATGTTTACTACTATTCTGTGGAGTCCAAGGATCATACCCAAAGGGAGAATCAATGCAGTTACTTTTTGAGAACAGGCTCTGCAGAGAAAAAAAGCAGGTCACATGTATGAAATTAAAAAGTTCGCATGGCATTTGTTAAGTTTTTAAGCACTGTTGAACATGGAAATAGATGCAGGTTAGAGGCTGAGTGATCTGCCTAATCAGTGGCTTTGTAAATTACAGTTATAGAAAAATACTTTGGATAGT
Organism: Piaya cayana; assembly: GCA_013389865.1. Lineage (NCBI taxonomy): Eukaryota > Metazoa > Chordata > Aves > Cuculiformes > Coccyzidae > Piaya > Piaya cayana. The sequence continues at coordinate 23,817 of WAAB01005030.1, forward strand.
ATATATAAGATATGCGCTGAAACATAAAGTATTTCAGTTCTATTGAACATAGACAATGACAGCTTTCTTGTGAGAGAAATGAGAATGAGATGATTTGTCTTAGACATAGAACAAGACACTTTTTTAATTACTTCAGCTATTACTTAACAGTAAAAGCATATTTTAGAAATACTTGCTTATGTTGGAAGGTGTGTGTGTGTGTGTGCAACGGAGTTATCCTGTCACTAAACATCCTAAGAAGGCTTCTGTGAGATCGGGTAACTTTGATGTCAATATTTTTAGCATACTGTCTCAGTCAGATTCTGATTTTATTGTGACTGTGGAGTTGCTATTCATATAGAGTTGATGTGAATCTTGTTCTAATAAAACAACAAAACCCCTCAAGTATACTATGGAATATCTGCCTACATTTCATGTACAAGGATTTAATGTATTAGATGGTCTTGGTGAGAGCATGGACCACTACCTGTTCCCAGTAGATAATATGGAGGAAGCAGTTCAGCCACGGACTATTTTATGAACTGGTAAAACCACAAGCACTCTGCTATTTATTCCACACCTATAGTCTTGAAACATGGAATGAGACATGATACTGCCAAACATAATAAGAAACAGTCACCTATTCTGAGGCTGCTGGTTCTGTAACCAGCACTGAACATTGTTAATGTAAAGAAATACAGGGGTTCTGTTGCTGCATTTGGGTTGACCTTTCAGTGCAGGTTACACTGCAGAATTGCATGATATTAAGATACAAGGTGTCATGATGAAATACGAGTTGATACCAGAGATATAAGTCAAAATGAAAGGAAAAACCTTTCCTAATGGTATATTCCCACCAGGAATTATAACAATGTCCAACAAATTGAGTGGCCAAACAAAGACCTTGTGACCAACGAGGCAAACCAGACAGGAATGAAGGTAGTTAAGACACTTATTCCTGCGTAGGTTCAGCACCTTCTGGGAATGCTCAGCTAGTAAAGCAAAATACTGGATTGTCATCTCTGGAGAGAGAAATGTCATGCTGTATTCTCTGCATTTCACAGGGAGTAAACCAGCAGAGACAAAATTTTGATCCAATGCCATGAGTGATTTGCAGCAATGGACCACCAAACATTCTCTCCAGAGACTGGCAGAAGTACAGGCAGCAGTGAACATTTAGCAGCAGGACACTATTTCATAAGAAATCAGCCAAAGTTAAATATCAATCAAAAAGATCATGAGATGTAATGAAAAAAATCAACAGAACAGGAAATTCCAAGATTGAATAAAATTCAGTGGAGGACTCACACTGGGATTAAAAACAATGAAGCTTCATCAATAACTACCATTATTAAAGCTGCTTGTGAAACAAATGTCTATTGAGAAGTCAACATTATCTTCATGTGCTGCGGATCCCCTTTATGCTGCGGATCCCCTTTTCCTGAAGGAAGCGAAAGTGGCCGCTTTGGGAAACAAAACTTCTGCATATGGTAGGCATCTCAAGTAGGTCTGAGTATCTTTCCTGTGCTTCCTGAAGGAAGCCTAGGGTCAAGAGCTATGATGTAGGCAATGTACTTATTTCAACGACCATTTGACACCTATTTTGCAAATACCTAAAGCAAAATTAGGTTAATCCCACTCCCTGTGCTTTTACATCCAGCTGATTTGGCAGTTTCAGGAGGAATGGAAAGAGTAGGTCACAATTAAGGAAATACTATTGAGGTACAGAGAATAAATATTTCAAGATGTATGCAAGGATGGTTAAAGTGAATCAGAAGGAGCAACAAGCAGTAATTCTGCAGGCAGCTCCTGCTACTCCTAAGAAAGAAACTGGTTGTGTCTTGGAGTTTGCACTTGGCAATTGCCATTCCAATGTCCAGTCACAGGGTATCCAGATTCTCTCCCAAGCACTCTGAATCAGACAACACTTCAAAATATGCAAACCCCTATTTCCCAATATTTGCTGGCAAGATTGTCAGGATATATTCTACCATAAAACAGTATAGTTCTACATTAGGTCCAAAAACCTTTGAATCTTATCGTGGTGGTGGATGTCTTGTGACTGTGAAAATGGCCCAGTCTTTGGACCCAGCCACCAGACAGATGAAAATTGTCTGTCTGAGATCAAAATGCTCAAGAAAAATTGTAAATAACTTAATCTGTATCCTATAAAAGAAACTGGTGACTCACTTTGTTCTGCTAAATGATTTATGATCTATCATAGCTGGAAATCAGGAAGATTTTTGATAAATATGTAACAGATACTTAAGGCAGCTGATGTGGTTTTTTTATCTCTTCTGGAGGTATTAGACAGGATCTAGTCTGTGTATTTAATTTCTGCTAAAAGATGTCAAGTGCATGAGACTTCTCTTGAGCTATTTTATCTCAGAACATTAATTCATTTTAAAAATACAGAAACTGATGCAGAGCCAAGAATGCTTTTTCCTCTGCTAGAGAAAAAAAAAAAAGCAAGGTTCCTGAGATGAGCTGAACCAAGGAAGTGTCATAATTACAAGAGAATTAATGACACATGCAGGACAAAGCACAGACATAACAATAAAGGACTCAGAGACTGAAAAGAGAATTGTCTGTCATAGATGTAACTTGTCAAGCAATTGATGAAAAATAAGAAAAGTTTAGACCAAATATCACAAACTTCAGCGCCATTTTGCTTTAAAACAAAGGATGCACAATTAACATTTTTTCAAATCCTGCCCAGATTTTGTTTTTTCATAGGCAGATGTAATGGGATACAGCTTGACAATGTGCACGGTGTCTGAAAAAACACAATACATCAATGGCAAGTCATCCAAACACCAGAGATAAATATCTGCAAGGGATTGTTTGTGTGCAAGTGCCTGTTCGATTTAGGAATGTGCTCCAAGGGATATACTCATTATAACATGTTCTGCCTTAAAATATGTAAAATGAATTGCAGACAAAGAAAGAGGCTGTGGACCCTTTATACCTAGCATTTGTATCATAAGCCATGAGCCTAAAATGTTGGCAAATGGCATATACCACAGACAGAGGGATATGTACCTAAGAAAGGCACACCCAGAAACCAAAGATGCAACTTTGGCCACCTCTGCACTGTCAAATATATTTAGTGTTTCTGTGGGCTGCTTGACATGTCATTGAATAAAGAGTTTCATTTCTTGCAAGCCTGTTCTTGAGCCAGGTCTAGGTAGATCATCAGCATAGAAGAACAAGAAATCTTCCTTAAAAATGCACTGCTTTCCTCAGACAAGAAATGCAGCAACCTGAAGCAAATAGAAAGTACTCAGTAGTATTGAAAATAGAGGGACTAACTAGGCCCCCAACCTCCTATAGGAGACCTAGAATTTTAGTGCAGTAGTCATGGAAGGAGCTTGATTAAATCCAAGCAACTGAGAACTAGGTAGGATTTGAAAATATTGAAATAGAAAAACATTTTGACTGATTTTCAGCCCTCATCATTTTGTTATAGAAAGAAGGAAATAGTTGAATTAGCCAGCTGGCCAGCTCTACTTTCCATCTTTCAGTGACCCGTGCATTTAAAAAGATAACGACAAACAAATATTTGAATCCTTTTCAGAGAGCTGACCAAGCAGAAGAGGGTAGTACAGCAAGGGCTGGAAGTCTCTGCCTGCAAAGGGCAATGCAGCTCACAGGAGCAGTGTAAAGCCCAGAGCCAGATCGTGTTGTAATTTGGATTACAGGAGGTGGGAATAAGGTTACCTGCTCAACAGGATTTGCAACAAGCTCTGGGGGCAGAATGGTTATTATTTTTGCCATTGGTCCGCTCTGACAGCTGCCTGCTCATAAAAGCTAAGCTAAATGTATTCTCTAAGGTACAGGAAAAATAATCTTTTGTTACTGCTCATGTGCTCTTATTGCACATTCGGAGGCAATTCCACTTAAAACTGCTTACATAAAGCCAGATGCATTTGATGGATATTACATAAAAAAATCCTCTGTAACTCTTTCAAAATAAGGCTGCTTTTTTTATTGTCTATGCTTGGTTGCTTATAATGTTCCTTATAACTTAATGCAATTAGAAAAGTTTATGCCTTGTGATTCCAACTCTCAGACACTTTGAAGTGAATTAAAGCTAACGGCATCTCCAGGAGGATCTTATCAGGAGGAGAAGACCAGGAAGAAGAGGAAACAGATGTGCCATGGCTATACATTGTCCCATGCTTCCTAATGACACACAGTTGTATCAGGAAAGTACTCAGAAATGGTGAAATCTTCCATTGGTATGCAACAGCTGAAAGTACAGATACATTATAGTAGCCACTAGGGAGTACTGGAGGAAAACTCAATATCCCAAAATAATCCAATTTTCTCTGTCACAACTGTACTGCATTTTGCCCTTTGGTTTTTAGGGGTTTTTTTCCCCCTCAATCCAGCCTGGATTAATTAGCTAGGCAATAATTACCTGAGCAATTTCCTGCATGGCAATAAATGGGCAATCTCTTACTCTCTCAGAATGATGATGTAACACATCTGTCATTTGCAATGACTGCAACTGCAAAAAAACATTGCAGCGATTACTATTATTACACCACAGTGTATAATAAATGGTCAGGCTGGTTTCATACATTTGAAAGTCTCTATTAGATAGAGGACATCCGTACAGCAAAAGAGATTTATTTACTTACGGGCTAATTGGTTTAATGCAAATACCAGGAGCAGACCAACAGTAGGACATTATCTTATGGTTCATTTGTTTCAGAGGTTATTCATAAAGGAAAACAATCCTTAATGACATACATCTTTATATGCATATCTTTCATCTGTTAAAGCCACCATTTGTTTTCAGTCTTAAAACTAAATGTGTGTTTTAACTGGTGTCTCAGAAGCAACAAAGAAATATTTTAAGATTTTATTGCCTCTCATTATCTTTTAGGTTTTATAGAGCACTGATAGTTTTCCATGAACAACAAAGAAGCAGTTGTTGCCAAACTGAGAGCAATGAGTAACACTGAGTACATCATAGTGGATATTCAACCTAAGAATGATGTGCTCAGTGCTATTGCCTTTTTTAATTTCAACCCAAATCCCACCAAAGCAGTTTGTATAAAACTGTGCTCCCTATAGATGAGCTTTGAGCTGGGATAGCAGTCCCACAGCTGGACAGGTCACATCTTGTGGTGCTGTGTCCCCATGGCTGTTCCAGCAGCAGCAGTATACACAGATGTGATGCAGTCCTTTGGAAGTCAAGCTAGAATAGAAGTTATGTCACTTAACAGCTGTTTCTAGCTTTCACAGCTTTAAGCTTTCACAGCTTTTTTTTTTGTATCCTATACCTTGAGATAAACAATTCAGTTGTGAGGCACAAGATAATTTGCTTTAATTTGCTGGTTCTGCTGATACTAGTAATGCAATCAGATGGGGTCAGGATGAGATATGTGACTAGACTCTGGAAGTAAGTTTTCAGCATGTACTACTCTCATGTCTTCCTTTTCAATTGCTGTGCATGACATGAGTATGAGGCAGGAAATGAGATAATTTTCATACAGTGCACACCACAACAATGCAAGTTAGATGCTATTTTATACAAAGCAAAGCAATAGTATGATTTCAAATATAATCATAATGGCACTTAGTGAAATAAACCATCAAATCTGGGACATGGTTTAGTAGGCATGGTGGTTTTGGGATGACAGACTTGATTGTCTTAGAGGTCTTTTCCAGCCTTAATGATTTGACTCTATTCTATTCTATTCTACTCTACTCTACTCTACTCTACTTTATTCTAAATCTTAGATTAACTTTAAGGTTTTTCAGGATGACAAACTTCCACCATCAGCACCTGGCATTATAATATGTTATAAAAATATTATAAGCAATTTTTTATAAATGATGAAGAACGAACTAAATTATTAAAGTCAGCCCATGGTAAGGAGTTCTCTTTTCTGTGTGGTATTTTCATGCAATCAAGACCACAAGTAAAAGTCCTCCCTGAAACATATTAGAAATAAGAACAACAGTGGTGATGGTCTCCTTTAAGCCATCAGCACAAGTGTTGTCAAGCCTATTTCAACTGCAAATCTGTGAAGCTAAAAAAACATTCTGTAACATGTGACAATGTAACAGTGCTGTATGCTTTAACAGTCACAGGATTTATTTCCTTGCTATATAATAGCATTCAAAAAAAAATGTCTATAATCCCTCCATTTTGGGGACCTGTGTCTGATGGTATAAGCTCTTAATGCATTTTTCCAGCCATGTGACATTGATAGTCTAAGGCTTAATTCATGTAAGACTTTTTGATCCAGATCCTATACAAATATGTGAATCACATAATGGCATGCATACAGTCATGGTGGAAGGATGCTGAGTTTAGGAGGTGCTTTGTATTTCTGACTATTCATTCTAATTGCAAAATTATTTTAGTCTAGTAAAGGGCAGGTGTCTCCATTAGAAGAGCATTTTTTACATTAGTATCCGAATCACAGAATCACAGAATC
>WAAB01005032.1:0-134079 GCA_013389865.1 Piaya cayana
ATATGGATTTGATGGGTGAACTGGTCAGTGGATAGGAAACTGGTTAGATGGTCATATTCAGAGTAGCAGTCAATGGCTTGAAGTCCAGATGGAGATCTGTGACAAGTGGTGTCCCTTAGAGGTCCGTACTGAGACCGATGCTGTTTAATATCTTCATCAATGATACTGACAGTGAAATTGGATGCACCCTCAGCAAGTTTGCAGATAACACCAAGCTGAGTAGTGCAGTTGTCACACCAGAGGGACCTGGACAGGCTGGAGAATTGGGCCTGTGAGAACCTCATGAGATTCAACAAGGCCAGGCACAAGGTCCTACACTGGGATCAGGGCAACCCCCAATTTCAATACAGGATGGGGGATGATGTGATTGAGAGCAGCCCTGCAGAGAAGAACTTGGGGGTGCTGATTGATGAGAAGCTCGACACGAGCTGGCAAAGCACACTTGTAGCCCAACCGTATCCTGGGCTGCATCAAAAGAAGTGTGGCCAGCAGGTTGAGGGAGGTGATTTTTACCCTCTACTTCTCTCTTGTGAGACCTCATCTGGAGTATTGTGTCCAATTCTGGAATCCTCAACATAAGAAGGATATGGAGCTGTTGGAACAGGTCCAGAGGAGGTTTACAAAGATGATCAGAGGGCTGGAGCACCTCCCATATGAGGACAGGCTGAGAGAGCTGGGCTTGTTCAGACTAGAGAAGAAAAAGCTTCAAGGAAATCTTATCGCAACCTTCGAGTAGCTGATGAAGGCCTACATGAAGGCTGGGGAGGGACTGTTTACAAAGACTTCTAGTGATAGGACTAGGGACAATACATATAAACTGGAGAGGGGCAGATTTAGACTAGACATATGGAAGAATTTCTTAACAATAAGAGTGATGAGGCACTGACACAGGTTGCTCAGGGAAGCTGTGGATGCCTCATCCCTGGAGGTGTTCGAGGCCAGGTTGGATGGGGCCTTGGGCAGCCTGATCTGGTGGGAGGTGTCCCTGCCCATGCGAGGGGAGTTGTAACTGGAGGATCTTTAAGGTCCCTTCCAATCCTAACTGTTCTATGATTCTATGATCTTCCTCCAAAGTGTGACTGCCTATTGAACTGGGACTATCACCATCACTAGATCAGGTCAGACTTAGCTTTGTCTAGCTGGGTCTTGAAATCCTTTAAATATGGGAATTCCATCTCTCTGGGCAGCCTTTGCCAGTGTTCTCCATGAAGAATTGCTTCCTAATTCACCTTCAGAACCTCCCACAGTTGCCATTGTCTCCTATTAGATCACCTGCCACCACTGAGGATTTGGTTCTATCATCAACTCTGCAGTTGCCTTTAAAATATTTATAGCCTGGTATTAGATTACTCCTTTGCCAAATGTCTGACAGACTAAACAATCTTGTCATCCAACAACTGCATGAATCCTAGTGCAGTGCACTTTTTCAGAAGTCAGGCAAGCAATATATGCTGAAGCAGAAATATTTGCATTTTAGTGTTAAGAGCCCTCCACCAACTTCTAAAAAACAGCAATTGTTTCATCTCATGACAGCTATTACTCATTAAATACAAATTGTGAAGATAACAGGTTTACACTCCTTTACTTTGGAACACATTAACAAGTTCTAAGAAGTTCCTGTTTAAGAAAAGATGAGGTGGGAAATACTGCTGTCTGGTTTTGATTTTAGAAACCCAGGTCTGCCTCTGTCCTCTGTGAGATTCTGCAGATCTGAAGAGGTACTAGATTGTTGCTACTGCACTTGTCAAGCCATGAAAACCAATTAAGGAAAGCAAACTTTTGTATGATTGGCTGCATCTCTAGAGGATTTTAGAGACATTAAAAGTTATTTCTTTATTAATGTGATTTTATTTCTTTTCAAACCTTGAAATTTAAAAACCAGCTACTGCAGACCCTACAGGGTGGAAAGTAAAATGTTCAGATATCAAGAAAATGGTAGAAATATTTACTTCTTAATATATTTTTATATAAAGGATTTACTTATTAATATATTCTCAGGTAGATAAAAAGAGTTAACATAATATTGCATTGAAAAATGCCCTAGAGATAGAGAAAACATTCAAGAAGATTTATTAAGTAATCTAAATACATACCAGTAGCATGAAATGTAATGAGAACACCTTTTTGAAGTAGTGTAATGGCTAGCACATGGATCCTTTCACATAGGTTAGCCAAAGTTATACCTAAGTACCGTTCAAAGATTTAGCCCATAGCACAGATGCATTTACAGCAAGGCACATTCATATTTTTCAGTATTAAAATATTGCTTATTTCCAGAATGCAGCTGATCAACTACTTCACCATTAGTCATCTTTACTGGACTAAAATTATGTACATCTTTTTGCTTCCATACTGGTACAACCTCCAACAATTCTGGCTTCTTAACAAACAAACAAACAAACAAAAATGCTAATTCAATAGTTCTATTAACATACAAGGTTCTTCAGGCCAGGCCTAATGATTCACTCCAAACCTATATAGTCAGAAGATTACGAGACAGGGTCTGTGGAACTAAAGCAGCCTCAAATGCAATAGCTAAAGCCAATGTGCCAACAAGAGACTGAGAAAAATGTATTGCAGACAGTATTGTAGATGGCATATATGCAATCATGCAACGTAGGCAGTTGTCATCATGACATAGGAAGACACAAAATGATGAACAGTGTCAAAAATCTCTATTCCTCAGAAAGAGTTAAGCTTTGATTTGGACAAGAACACTTTTGGGAAGGAAGGAGAACTTAGGCAAGCCAAAATGCCATTAGAAAATATCAGGACCATCCCAAATCTCATCAATTTACAGTCCAGATGCACCACCCTTAACTTTTCAAATTAATATTATAATGAACAAGAGACAACATTCTGTCCTGCTACCACTGTTTATATACCAAAAGTGAAATTTCAACACTTCAAAGCGTATCTAGCTCTTAGTTGTGCATGTGCCAATGTTTTGTGTACATGTGTATGAAAGTGCAAATGCTGTTCCCCTGCACACACACACAATTTGTGTGCCTTTCACTTTCTCTACAGCTATGTGCACTTCCCAAATATATAAGTTACCTGTTTATTTAAAGATAGCTACTTTAGAAAGATTAAAAGCTACACAACAACAAATTCAGCTTTAGAGCCTTAAAATGTAGGACTGCAACACATCCAACTACTATAATTACTGTTAGGCAACATTTTGGACAAGACTTTCCTAAATTAAGCACATTCTTCAGAAGAGTTAGCCACAGGCACTAAAGCCAGTGAAAAAACAATGGCTGTGGACCCCCTGGGACTTGTAACTATGCAAGTCCCAGGTACTCACTGTAAAACAGCACCACTAAGTGCGTACATTACTACGTGTCTCTTTTTAATCCCTAAGGAGATTACGTCTATTGAATAATTTTTTAACCTATTTCAGTAAAAGCTTGATTATTCACCAGTCCTGACCTCATTCTTTGGGCATGTTTCTGATTTCACAGATGTTACTGACAACACTGAGTGAGAGTCCCACTCAGCCCAAAGCCTGGAAACTGGTTTGCTTAATTTGTCTGTTTGATTTATGATGGCAGAGTTGTCTTCCACAGCTTGTAAATCATTCTCTACATGACACCTCTTTCCCATTGCTGCTATAATATTTTGTACAACTTTAATAAATAGTGTTTACCCGTACCAAACTGAGCCCTTACTCATACTTCTACAACTTTCATCAGACTACTTTAAGTTAAGACAGAAATAAATCATTACAAATCAGGTATACACGCTTCTGCCAAAACATGTATTTTTTTTCATTTGCAGCATTCCAGACAGTCTGGATTCTCTATTAGGGCACTAAATAGCCTGCTAGCTTACCTGCCACCACAGCCGTGGAAAACAACTGAGGAGCCTCACCAAGGCTGCTCAGAGCAAAGAAAAATGAAGAAATAATGTGTAGCTTCAGGAGAAGAAACTTTGATGGACTGGTTTTGAAGAAGGATAACAAAGCGCTTTTTGCACAGATGAGATGTTATAAACAGAGTTTTTTAATAAAGGGGAAAATGCTAAGATGGAATTTAGTATAATACCTCAAGATCTGATGCAAAGGTCAGACATATTTCAGTGTTGTAATTAAAAGACAAAGTAAATAGCAACGACTCAGTTTTTGTGACAATGCTGAATTAAGCAATTGCAAACAATGTGGACAGTGAATTAATTCCAGTGGACCTAGAGAGACTGTGTGTTTTGATCTTCTTCAGTTCACACTAAGAACTTTTTCTGGCACTTCCACAATCACACTGTCAGCCAGACACTGCAGTAACAAAATTCACATCTATCAGTTCTTGAGTGCTGAAAGATAACACAATGACTGTTACAGGTAATCATAGGGACCTGAAAAGGAATTGTAATATGACCTCTAGTGTGAGTCTGAATTTCAAATTCAGTAATTAACTGCATTATTCATGACTACTATATAATTATTTGATTAGTACACCCTTGGGTTTAGCAGTTAGATTGCTAGAATCCACAAAAGTGCTGATCAAGGCCAGAGACCATTGATTGTGAGCTGTGGAGGCACAGGAAATCAAGGCCAGCTGCGAAAAAGGACTTCAGGTAACAACTCACCAAGCAGAATCCAGAATCCTGACTTAGAGATCCAGACTCCTTTACATTGTGTGGGAAGTAGGAAACTTCTTGAATTTAGCAAACCATAAAAAATGAACAAGGGGGGCTATTATAAAGCTCAGATCCAGTTTCTAATTGAGAGTTTTGACTGGAACAAGAGCCAGTTAGCTTTACCCATTCAAAATGCAGAGCCTACAATTCTAAAGGCATCTTACAACTATTCCTTCAAGAAAAAATGTGGAGGCTTGTCCATTTCTTTCAAATGGAGTGAGAAAACTGAGATCTTTAGGCAAGGAGGGGAGGAACAGCAGGAATAGGAGGAAATAGGAACAAAGAGATCATTGACACTATCTAGTATAACACTATTCTGAACAGAATACTTGCTTAGGTGAAGAAAGAAAAGAGGTTCACAGCTATTTTCAGCCTGAAAAAGTATAAACATACATTTCTGATTCCCTAAGAGATTTCCAATTTGATTTTAAGGCAGAGTGGAAAATGCTTTTTCCTTTTGTGGAAAATAGATGAGTATGCAGAAATGAAAAGAAGATTCATGGAACCAAGACAAAAGCCCAGAAAAGGGACATACTGTTGTACGCATGTGACTGATGCACTCCCACAGGACTGGGAATGCCACAGTATGGTGTTTGCTCCTATTTATTGATTTCATACCAAAAACTATTACATAATAAGAATAATCTGAGGAACCAAGACCAAAAAGCATGGCCATCCTTGTAGATGACTCCCTAGCCATGAAACAGAAAAGTCATATTTTGCACTTATCCTTCTTTTTGAGTACACTTACTTTTCCCATTTGGAATAACCCCAACAGGAAAGACACCATGAGAAAAACTTGGCTCTTTTTGATTATGGTTCATAAGGCCACCCACATTGCCCAATGTGGTACTGAAGACAGCCAGGCTGGCTTGGAGTCTGTACAACCACAGTAGCAGCACACGGAGGAAGAGATCAGGTAGGACTTGATGGGCTAATATATGGTTCTAGTACTGTATATACACATCATGGTTTAATAGCAATGAAGTCTGTCACAATTATCAGACCCATAAATGCCCTACAGGTCTACACATAATAGGCAATGCAAAGCAGATTTTAGTACAACAGTTCAAGGCTTTCTTGTTACCTAATAGTACATTGTGTATGTGCAGAGAGCAAGTGCCTTGTCCCCAGTGCAGTCAGTAGTTCTAATCCTGCAAGTAGTCACAATAGTGTGGTGCTACAGCTTGATGAACTCCCATTTTAATGTGCAATTCAGAGTGGATGTACCCTTGAGGATTCTGACCCTCCTGCTACACTTCTTTTGGAAGATGCATCTGGGAGAGGAATGGAGTAACGACCCAAAATATTCACTAGCTGCTAGGTCAACTGATTACATAATATTTAGTAAAACAATTTATAACATTCTATGAAAGCGAGTTGCCTTCTTAGCAAACAAGTTACTTCCATATTATTTTCTAAGATTTAATAACAATAAGGAGCAAACAGGCCTAATTACTTTTGATAACTGATAAAAGACAAAGATACTCAGCAGTTGCAGTACAAGTCCTGTACACCTGCTTTTCAGATCCACAGAAGGCAATTTCACAACCACGCAACTAACAGGTGAGAACAGTTTCCTCTGAAAGTTTCTCTTATATTTGAGTTGTTTATGCCTTTCTGAGGCCTTGAGAATTTTTAGGTATTCTTTAACAAAAGCAAAATATTGAAGGGAAGTAACAGAGATTTAAAAGCAATAAGAAAATAAGGTAGAAATGTTTTACTTGATTATTTTATTTGCAGTGCTTGTGCCAAAACTACAACTAAATGAAATGCTGAAGAAACTATCCATGCTATCCTAATCATGATATTTTCTGTCTGTTCCAATGCTCTTCATTCTTATTATTTTGAGAACTTTCAGCGAATGTTCATTCAAGTTGCAAATAAATTTCTCAATATTCTGTCTCTGTAAATAAGGAAGTGTTTTCCCACTTTTGTCTGCCATCTAGTGTTAAGAGACAGAATATGTGTGTTCTGCGTTTACAAAGCTTAAAATACATGGGAGCACTACAGAGCTTCTGCCTATGTCATACTATGTTGAAAATAGAAAACAGCATTTTCCCTGAAGTTTAACTTAAGATGTTAGATTTAAGCAATTATCTCAGATGCCATTATTAGCAGATTACTACCCTACCAATGCATGTTAATTTGCCATAATCCTTTGAAATATTTGGGGCTTTAAATTTGTTTGGGTCTCTTAGGGTGACAGTTCTGTGTGTCCAGGATATCATGCATAATCAATATGGCAAGTGAAAACAAAACCCCTGCCTGTATATACTCAACTGCTATTCATATAATATACTTGTGTCAAACATGCAGTGAAAGTATATGCAAAATTATTTTCTCAGAATTAATATCCCACCCCTGAAAGTTGCGCTATTTGAGTTTAATTCATGTAAGCTGATGTCACTGAACTCTGTAACCGGAATAGCAATAAAGACAAAGACTTAATTTTATAAGGAGTTCCAGAATGAATTAATTTCAATGGGTTTGTGTCACTTTTTGTAGTGGGGGAGAACGTAAGAAAATAGATTAAGAGACAGAACTGTCATGACCCAGCCAGGACAGTCCAGGGCTCTCTAGGGTAAGATCATGGATCTCTTGTAAAATTTATGGGTTCCGATCCCACAGGGCTAAATGAAGGCAAAATGATGCCAAACAATTGGTACAAAAAGGAATTTATTTGTACAGGCATTCTTAGGCATAAGATTAGCATTGGCTTGCTAAATTTGTGTTAAAGGAAAAGAAAGAGAGAAAGGGAGGAAAGGGAGAGAGAAAAGTGCAAGGACACCACCTGAACTCTGGTCCCTCTCTTCTCTCTCCCAGGATGGCAGGTGCACTGCTGCAAATGGCTCGTCTTCTAGAGTACTGTTTATAGTTTCGGGGGGGGCCTGCACAGCACTTCTAGGTAAGTGCTAGAACTGAGTTTGGGGGTGCTTAGGGGTCTGAAGAGAGTTCAAGGTATCATTCTGCCCCTGCTCCCCTACTGGCAAGACTGCATTATGACCTCTCTGGGCAGTAAGTGCGGCTGGGCTGCTTGCAAGAGTAAGATAAGGTTGGAAGGCACTGCCTTTGCTGCAGTCGAAAACAAGTGGTTTAAGGCAGTCAGAAAGAATCAGTCTCTTACAAGAACCCTAGAAAGACCAACTTTGGAGCAATTATTTCTAGTAAATATCTAGTTTTCATCAAGCTGCCTCATAATGCATTATGTCTTTTTCTCCAAGCAGCAATACAACACAAATGTACAAATGTGAATGTTAGACATAATTAATGGCACTTAAAAGTATAGAATATATATCAATGAGCATAGTTAACTCACTTGTAGTATGAACATCACAATACTTTGCATATAACATGATAAAAATCATGTACACCAAGAAAACTCCCTCTCATTAAAATAGTGCGATTTACCACAATTTCTGACATGTAACTTGATTTCCAAAATTTTGCATCTTACTTACAAAAACATATAAACACATACATTGAGAATACATTCTGAAAGTATTTGCTGTTTAAAATTAAGTTACAGGAACAGCTCTCATTAAAATCAAACTACCATTAGTGTTGTCTTAAACTGGTAAAGTATGTTTTAAGGGACCGGTCTGACAGAGCCTGAGTGCTGGGTATGCAATCTAACAAAGATCAGCAAAATCCCCATCAATAATTACCAAGAATTCTTGCTTAAGACTTCCCATGGAAAGCATTGAAATGGAAGTATTTTTAAAACAATTCATTCCTATTAAAATGTATCTCAAAATGTGATTAATGGGATCATTTTGATACTATGTGAAAACTACTGGAAATGGAGTTAGCCCCCTTCTGAATGATATCTCTTACCTAAAAAGTAGGTGTTCAGTCAAATGGGAGGAATCAGCTCACCTTTGAATATTAAGAGAGCTTACAAAATAAACTTAGTGGAAGTGTCTATTTTTTAAATAAATAAATAAATTTGAGATAATTTCTTCTTAATGTCATGTCCACAGTAAAGAGAAGACTAAATTGGCAAAATGTTTGAGAAGGCGCAGATACAGAATTTGTGCCTGGGAATACATTAAAAAATCTTTTTTTCATCCAGTGCTTTTCAGTTCTTTTGCAGAGTTGCATTGGTGTTCTGAGAAGCTTATGAATCATGGCCCTCTTAACATGTCAGATCAGATAGGTCTGTTTGTCCTCGGGGAGAGCCACATGGCAAGAGTACACAGCCTTGGAACTAGACCTGAAATGTCAAATCCTTAATCTTTTCCTTAGCAAAGGTACGAATCAACATATGATTGCACATATCCCAGTGGTGAGACAAACACCTCAGCAGGCACAGAAGAGAATTTTACAATCAGATTATGGGAGAAAGAGTGACTATTGAAGATGGAATTATGTGCAGCAAGAAGGGATCAGCTGCTTTATTTGCCAAAGAGGCAGGATGTGCCCTGGCAGCATGAAGCTTAACGTGGACAGACTTTCTTCTTTTTGAAGTCGTAGGTCTGGTTTTGCCTTAGCATCTGTTGCTGTAAGAATGCACATTAGTCTGTTTAAAGCTAGCTCAGACTGTGACTTCAGATGGGCCACTGTTTCTTAAATCATCTGATGAGATCCAATTCAGTTCACCCTGTTGGCAAGCAAACAATGATCCTGGGGCTTGCACAAAGGCAGATACAGCTGGGGAAGCTGCAGAAGTTAACACTGCTACTACCACAGTCTAAAGCATATCATTACTGCGGGGCCCTCATAACAGTAAGTGGAAGAAAATACCTCAAGAAACTGATACAACAATGGGCAGCAAACCCTCCCTGCTTAGCTTTCTCTGGAACCTAGGGCAGACACCACTACTGCTTGAGTTATTTTGTTTAAAAATGAGCTTAGCCATACATAATGAAACCTCAGTATAAATTAAAGAATAGCACAGAAATCATAAAAACAGTTGCCAGGATTGCATTACCAGTAGATAATACAACTAGATGTGAGGTCATCTACAGACAAGGCAAGCAGACTATACCTGCAGAACAGGCCATGCAGAAGGCAGCAACTGCAATAGCATTTAGATGGGAACAGAGGAGCACCTGGGTGTGAACCACCACTCTTGTGTGCAAAAGGGTCCAGAGATAATAGCTCATGAGCTATTTGTGGCCATTTGGTACTTAACTGAGGAATGAAATACTTCATTTATGCTATACTGGAATAAGGCCTTTATGTCTTGCCTTAATACTCCCTTAAGAGCACAAAAATGTCATTGCACTGGGTTTACGTGACAAGGCTTTGGTAGTGGGCCAGGCAGAGGGGTGGTTCCTTTCAGAAGATGCCAAGATATTACTCCTATGTTGGAAGGGGGCAGTTCCAACCACCTCCAAGATGGAACTGACCACAACCACCACTTCTTATCCCCCTGGGCTGCTGGTGGGTGGAGGGAGAGATGTTGGGAGTGAAGTTGAGCTTTGGAAGAAGGCAGGGATGGGGGAGGAAGGTGCTTTTCAATTTGTTTTTATTTCTCACCGTCCTATTCTGTTATTAATTGACAATACATTTTAATCTCCCAAAGTTGAGTCTGTTTTGCCCGTGACAGTCATTGGTAAGTGACCTCCCTGTCTCTGTTGTCATCCGTGAACTTTTCATTGTTGTTTGCTCCTATTGGCAGAGGGGGAGTGATAGAGCAACTTGGTGTGTGCCTGGACACCAGTCAAGGTCAAGTCATCACATTGACAGGCAGCATAAAATGAACTACAAATTATTCAGTTAATAATCATAAAATATTCAAGAGCTGAAGAATGTCTTGTAGGAAGTTCAATCTGTTCAGTTTCTAAAAAATACGTGATAATAATTACAACATGCAATGGATGCACATTTTCCTTTGGAGAAGAAACTACCAGGTAAGAAAATTAATTTTACCTTTTAATTTGTGAGACAGAACAGCAGTGTATGTCAGGAATCACAGAATGACTCCGGCAAGGACACTTACCACTAGGTTATTCAACCTGACCTTGATAACCCCCAGGGAGGGGGCATCCACAACATCCCTGGGCAACCTGCTCCAGTGCCTCACCACTCTCACAGTAAAATATTTCTTCCTAATATCTAATCTATATCTACCACCTTTCAGCTTAAAACTATTACTCCTTGTCCTATCACTGCACTTCCTCATAAAGAGTCCCTGCCTAGTTTTCCTGTAGCTGCCTTTAAGTGCTGGAAGGCTGCAACAGGATCTCCCCAAAGCTCTCTATTCTCTAGCTAATAGTCTGAAACAACAAACAATACAGTGTCCTCCTAATACTCCGGGCAGGCAACTGCTGTTTAATACATTCATCAATGATATAGACAGTGAGATCGAGTGGACCCTCAGCAAGTTTGCAGATGACACCAAGCTGAGTGATGCAGTTGTCACACTGGAAGGATGGGATGTCATCCAGACAGGCTGGAGAAGTGGGTCTGTGAGAACCTCATGAGGTTCAACGAGGCCAGGTGCAAGGTCCTACACTGGGGTCAGGGCAACCCCCAATTTCAATGCAGGATGGGGGATGATGTGATTGAGACTAGTCCTGCAGAGAAGGACTTGGGGCTGCTGATTGATGAGAAGCTTGACACGAGGTGGCAAAGTGCACTTGCAGCCCAGGCAGCCCAACCGTATCCTGGGCTGCATCAAAAGAAGTCTGGCCAGCAGGTTGAGGGAGGTGACTCTGCCCCTTTATTCCTTTCTTGTGAGACCTAATCTGGAGTATTGTGCCCAGTTCTGGAGTCCTCAATGTAAAAAAGGATATGGAGCTGTTGGAACAGGTCCAGAGGAGGTCTACAAAGATGATCAGAGGGCTGGAGCACCTCCCATATGAGGACTGGCTGAGAGCTGTGCTTGTTCAGCCTGGAGAAGGCTCTGAGGAGACCCTATAGCGACCTTCCAATATGTAAAGGGGATACAACAAAGCTGGAGAAGGACTGTTTACAAAGGCTTGTAGTGATAGGCCTAGGGGGCAGGGGTGTAAGCTCCGCCAGGGGAGGTTCAGGCGTGACATCAGGAGTAAACTTTTTCACAGAAAGGGTCATTGGGCACTGGAACAGGCTGCTCAGGGAGGTGGTTGAGTCACCTTCCCTGGAGGTGGAGACAGGTGGATAAGGTGCTAAGGGGCATGGTTTACTGATTGATAAGAATGGTTGGACTCGATGATCCAGTTGGACTTTTCCAACCTAGTGATCCTCTGATTCTGTAAACTGAAGAGGAGCAGATTTAGGCTATACATCAAAATTCCTTCACCATGAGGGTGGTGAGGCTCTGGCACAGCTTGCCCAGGGAAGCTGTGGCTGCCCCATCCCCGGAGTGCTCAAGGCCGGGTTGGACGGGGCCCTGGGTAGCCTTGATCCGGTGGGACTGGTCCCCGCCCATGGAAAGGGGGTGGAACCGGACGATGTTTACTAGGCTCCGATTCTACACTCCCTCTCCCTCCGCCCCGCCTCACGTCGCCCCGCCCGCCGCCGGCGCGCGGCTCAGCTGTTTCCGGCGCGTGGCGCAGGCGCAGTAGCGCGAGTTTCTTTCGCCGCCGCTGTTGTCGGTACCGCCGTCCCCCTGCCGCCCCCTCTGCCGCGGCGGCCCCGCGGCCCCTGCCGCCGTCATTGCTCGCGGGGGCGGGGGGAAAGGCCCTGCCTGGCGGCCTGGGGAGCGGGGGGAGGCGGGAGCCGTTACCCGGCGAGGCAGGTACCCGCTGTCACCGGGGTGGGCCTGGCGGTGGGGGGCGGTGAGCGCGTGCCAGGCACGCGGGGGGCGCGACGCGGGGGCGGGACAGGACATCACAGGACATCACAGGACAGGACGGGTGTTTACTCGGCCGCTTTCGAAATCGTTTCTGCGAAATGGCGCAAGGTGGAAGTGGAGCCCGCTCCCCCTCCCGGGGCAGGAGGCGCCCCCGTCCCTCTATATCTGTCCGTCCCCCGCCGTGGCCCGCAGCCTGGGCACGGCGGCTGCTGAGGGAACCGTGAGTAACGAGGCTGCTGTCGCCTCTGCTGTTACCTTGGCGCGGGCCCGCACGGGTGTCAGCCTGCCTGACCCCCTCTGGCACTTGCCATAAGAGCTAAAAAAGCCTGAACCTGCTCTAATGATGGAGCTGCCCCTGCGGTTTCAGCGCGACTCTTGCATAATGAGTAAAACTCTGATCTGCCCCAGTCACGTCTGTATTTTCCCTCGTAGAGCAGGGTTTCCGTACCACCCTTGGCTCTTGGGAGAAGAATGTTTTCTTGAACCTGTGTTTTACGCTTAAACTTTGCTCAAAGAACTGGTGTCTTTTCTACCCCTGGAGGAATTCTGCAAAGGAAGGGTAATATAATGACAGTTCGGTTTGAAACTTGGTCTTTGTACAAGATTACTTAGTAAAGAGACACGCGTTTCTCTTTGTTTGAAACACAGGCAGTTTTACCTGTGGCGATTAATGCTTTCGACATGTGTTATATATTGCTCCAGATGGGTTTAAACTGATCTTTAAGGAATAACTTCTTGTAATTAAAGTGTTGAAATGATAGTACCAAATGTCCTAAGCAGTAGATATTCCCATGAGGTTATTTGATTTGAATGTTGATCTGTCTTTATTGAAAGAGTAAACAAACTGCATCTGCTTTAAGTAACTCTGTGATTTGAGTTTAACTTTTTCTGGTTGGGGGTTTTCATTGTTGGTTTTGTTTGTGTTTCTTTTTCAGGTAACGCCGTGATATCAGACTTACTTATTGAAGTTTATTTTCTGGAATGAAGTAGACAAGCAACATAGAAAAGGTGTAATTATTTATAAGTAATGGTAGTTCATTTGTCTTTAGACGCATGTTTGTTCTTTGTGGTTAACCCAAAGAGTCTTTGGTGGAAGCAAAGAAACAAATACCTGTGTTTGTGTAGACCTAAAGTCTGCTGGAGGATAAATCACACCATTCATCCGAGAGTTTTTCATACAAGTGAGCCTCGGTGTAAGTGGGCCAGAAGCAGAACGTTTTGGTATAACAAATATTCTTACAGCCATGATTTTTTATACTACAGAATTTCTAAACTTTTAACTTCTTCTTCCAAAGGACTTACAAAAGTGAACAATCGCATGTCACGAATTAAGAACACTATAGAATCTGTTTCAAAGGCAGTGTCTGGCACTCACAGTGAACTGGTTTCACGGATAGCTCGATTGAAATCACACTCTGGTACCCTGGGAAAAGCAAATAAAAGTAATGCAAATGGAAATAACATCAGTGCAAACCCAGAAAATGATAAACAAATCACAGATGGTGGCACTCAGGAGGATTGCAACAGAGGCCCAGCTGCAAAGAAATCCACTTGTGCAACTGAAGACTCAGCGTCTGTGTTAGTAAGTTTAAGTGGCACTAGTCAAGACACTACAGAAGATTCAGCACCTGCTAAAAACCACCTTTTTCATATAAGCTACTTTTCTACAAGTTTTGGAGAGACTTACAACTTTGTAGCTGATCATATCAACTGGTACTTTAACAATAATTCTGTAATGGATCAAGAGAAAAAAAAGAACGATTTATTACAGGACTCTAAAACTGAAGAAAGGAATAAGCTTGATTCATCAGAAAGTACTGTAACAAGTGAAGAAACGACAGTGGATTCAGCAGGTGCTCTAAGTCTTGAAGCAGAGACAATGGGTGCTGAAAAGACAAATACTGCTCTTCCAGTTTCCACTAAAAAAAGTATTGCAAACTTTCTTTCATACCCTAGTAACAGTGTACAAGCTTTTGTAGACAGTTACATTGGTGGGTTGGTTCCCAAGTTAAGATCGGATACAAAAGTTGTTTCACAAGAAAAGAGTAAACATCCAGAACAAGAAGTCTCTGAGAAAGATGAGGAGGACAAAGCAAAAGAGGCTAAGACTGCAGAAGAGCGGGAAAAACATCTGTCTCTTCAGAGAGAGAAGGCAAGTGATTCTGCAGTGTTGTTTCTTAAGTTATTATTTTTATATATGTTTTATACCATTGTGTACATTATGCACATGTATATAAACCTCCATATATATATATATACACACACACATCTTACATAAATAAGTATATGCTCATATAAATAAATATAAATACCTTTACATGTATATATGTGTATTTATGTGTATGAATGTAGATTTTCAAATGTGCTTATATAAATAAGTATACATGTTTATAGTTTTTACATATGTGTATATGCATACATGTGAGCTAAACTTACATGTATGTACTTAGAAATAATTATACGTATGTTTATAAGAATATTTATATAAGTGCATCTAAATCTATATAAGCTTGTGTGTAAAGTGTATAGTAAGTCTGTGTATGGTATATGCATGTATTTTATTTATGTGCTCTCTCTACATACATATATATGCTTAGATCTAGGGTTTTTTTGTTGTAGCTTATAGTAGTCTTAGTGTGTTTTATGGTCACAATACTATGATTTCAGAGTTGCCTTGAAAATCCATGTGGCTACACACTGACAGGTTTGGTTGGTGTACTGTCTAAACAAAGTATCAAAAGGTTACCTATTTATGTTTAAGCAAGCTTACTTGGAACCTGCGGCAGATCTCAAGTAGGACATGCTGTCCATTACTTCAGAGAAGTCTTAAAATAATGGTTTGGTATTAGTCTTTGCAAATCTTGCATGCTTCTTAGAGTAGTTTTGTGTTATTGGTATAACTTTATCCTTTTTTTAGATTATTGCAAGAGTGAGTATTGATAACAGGACTCGAGCTTTAGTTCAAGCCCTACGAAGAACCTCTAATCGAAGAGTGTGTATCAGCAGGGTTGAAGAACTGACCTATCATCTTCTGGAATTTCCAGAGAGCAGAGGAGTTGCAATTAAGGTGCAAATACTCTTTATGCTTAGGCAAAAAATAAATATCTGAAAGATGATTGACATATAATAACATTAAAGTTACTTGATCATATTTTGTGTTTACAAAAATTACGATGTGAATGTCTCTCTCTATAGCTATTTTTTAGCTGGTTCAAGCAGATATGTATGCTAACTATCAGTAGTTCAGCTGAAGGCTTTTAAGGTTGTGATGTTTAATTTAGAAGCATACAGCACTGTCATGTGGATAGATAGTAAAGCTTATTCCCATAGTAGATGAAGGTTGTACACTGTGTCCTCTGTTGCAGTTGTCCAGATGGGAATGTACAGAACAGTTGATCTGTATATGTACAATGCTTTTTATGCTTGTTTGCATGCTTCCTTTGAAGAGAGATGACGAGAGTGGAGTAGAACCATGCAATAAGTTCATGTAATCTAGGCCAACTCATTCTGTTTCCTGCAGTGAGAGGACAGGAGGTGGGTGGTAGTCTGTTTTAGCAGTACTAGCCAAATCACAGCATTTGTCAGTCCAGTATCTTTTCCCACAAGATGTAACAGATGCATTGCATAGATTGTAGAATTTCTGGAAAATGTATCTTTGGGAATGGAGTGCAGGCCAGATGAACCTTTGAGACAGAGTGCATGTTGGGCATCCATATGAATAGATGTGAATTACTTTATTATGAGTATAAATACTACTCCTAATTATAATACTCTATATCTTTTTAATTGTAAATTTAAATTTAAAAATTACTCAGTGTGAGGAAGAATTGTAATACTGGAGTCCTTTCTTTCCCTTGTTAGGAAGTAATGTGGGAAATACAGATTTTAAAATGTTTTCTTCTGAGTTTACCTAATGTGTTTCTTTTGTAATTAAATGCCAAACTAGTACATTTAAGCATGGATTATTTTGTAGTAAATATATAGTTAGAATCAAATATCTTTGTATTTATCAATAGGAAAAAATAATCCCATGCCTACTGCGACTGAGACAGGCAAATGATGAAAGTCTACAGGCTGCTGTTAGAGAGACTTTAGCTATAATTGGATATACAGACCCTGTGAAAGGATGGGGAATTCGAGTTCTTGCTATTGATGGAGGAGGAACAAGGTAAAACCTTGGGGTTTGGGTTTTTTTAAATGTACTTTAGCCTTATTCTTACAGTAACTGGAAATAAAATTTCTGTTTCTCTTTGATAAGTTTGTGCCCAAAGATGCAGTTTATGATTTATAGTTCTGTTATGTTTGGCTGTTCTAATGATCGATATTATTTTTATATGTATTTGTACTTGAATTTCCTTGTATTAGTAGTCCTATGACACTGAAAGTACTTAGCTAGTCTAAAGTTGACTACATGCTTAAGTATTTTTTCTCCTTTTGGAAATAAATGGTTATTTGAGGTTGTCTGCTCACAAGTCTAATCTCAGAAATAGAGAGTTGTGAAATGCTAGAAGTGGTTTATACTCATGTGATTGTGTTGACTTAATAATACAAAAAAATCGTCATGTGCGTGTCTGGAAGGTGACCTGCCTTAGCATTGCTTGCTTCATATGAAAGAACAAATAGGCTCATGGTGAAAGCTGTTCTAGCTGTGATGTTCATTTATATTTTCTTTATAATAGAAAGAACACTTAAAAAAAAAAAGTACCACATGTCCTTAGTTACATGTGCCTTAGTTCTGCATGAATTTATGCACCTACCATAATTTAAAGAGTAGTATCAGAAATGTGTTCATTAAATTTAAAGTCACATGTTTATTGAAAGCTGCGTTTTCAGGCATATTTGAAGAAATGTTGTTGGCAAATATTATTTAAAAATTCAAAAGTCTTTATTGGTAGAAAGTAAAGTATGAAGTCATTGCAGAAGTAGTTTCACAGACTTCTTTATTTACCCATAGTATTTCTTTAATTTCATAAAAACTGCAACATTTGTGTTTTCAAAATTTCATTGTAAACCATAAGAACTTTACAAAGTAGAAGGGTGCTATATGTATGAATAAAACGTGTTCATTTTCCTGTTAGATTTCTTGTCTTTAGAAAGCAGTATCTACATCTATAACACTAAATGAAACGGATCAGAGAGTGAGCCTGAGTACTGACTCCTGCTGTTGTACTACTTGATTGGTGGTGGTCATCGGGTTATAGTTTCAGTCTGGCTTGACAACTGCTCTTCAGCACAAGCTGGGACAGATTTGGGGGCAGCATGCAGGAGAGTGTTTTGGCATAATAGGGCTTGGCTTGGTACTTCTTTTGCTGTATACAGTTCTTTAGCTTGATCCCAGCAGAGTTAGTGCCTTTGCATGCCAGGTGTTCTGTTTCATGCCTTAAAAAGCACAAGTCTTGTGGGCTGGAATGCATCTCTACTATTATTTCAGACACATTGAATTGTAGGCAGAAGAGATGCACATGCTGAGAACCCTTGTATAGCCCTTATAAAACCAAAACTCAAGTGCTGTATGGTGTGGATGCAGCTGAAATCTGTCCTGAGTTTACATCCACAGAAGATGACCAACCCCCATCCTACAAACCAGCATGGCTAGAAAACAATATGACTGTAGCTGTTGAGTACTATTTTTGGTATGTCTGTGTATGTAACTTATATTTAGTATTCATCACTCCATTTTAATTGCATTCTGATACTCTTTCATTACCTGGAATATTCAGGATTCTTAGTGTTGTAGTTATTCAGTAATAGTTATCATTAAGTAAAGGTGGGCTTAGATCTGTGTAAGATAAAACTACTGTTGTATGCAATGGGTTTTTTTGTGTTTCAGAGGTTTAGTTGCACTTCAGACACTACGGAAACTGGAAGAACTAACTGGAAAGCCGGTTCATCAACTTTTTGACTACATCTGTGGTGTAAGCACAGGTAATTAAGCCACATGTTAGAATTTTGCTGTGAATGTGCTAAAAGAAAATCCAAGAATAAACATAGATTTTGCAGAACATGCTGGTTGCTAACTTTCAGTGCAAGTTGGGAAAGTACAGGTGTAATTTGAAGGTCTTTCTTTTATTTCTGAGTGAGAAGTTTGGGTGACTTGTAACTTCAAACTGATTTATCATTTTTTTTCAACAAATGTGAAGCGTTCATATTATGCACAGATACAAATATCTTGGTTGTTTATAGGGTTTTGCAGACAAATAAGGCAACATTCCTCAGGGACTGGTGTAGGCCAATTGTGTTTTCTGTCGTTATTAATCACCTGCACAGTGGGACAAAGTGCACATGTAGCAAGATCTTGGATGACGCTAAATTAGAGGAAGTGGTCAGTTGAGTGATGTTCTTTGTTCAGATCAGTCTGTGCAAGCTGAAGAAATCACTCGACAGTTAGCACCTCAGGTTGAATAAAGCCAAGTACCAGCCCTCTGTCTGATGTGGACTGACTGGCTAGAAACCAGCTTTGCTGAAAAAGGACCTGGTCCTGTTGGAATGAATTAAATATGAATCAGTGTACTCTTGCAGCAGAGGAAGCTGACCACATCCTGGCTTGTATGCACAAGAATACACCTAACAGATGAAGGATCTCTGCTGGCCACAGTCTGTAGTTCCAGGCTCTTCAGTAAAACCTTAATCTCTTCGGTAGGTTAGTTTATGTACTGGGTGAGTCTGGCAGAGGGCCAAGTAGGTCAGGGGATTGGAAGTCAGAGCTGTGAGAGAGTGCAAGTTTATTCAGCCTTGAGAAGTGAAGGCTGAAGGGGGAGGCCTTATTGCTGTTTAAAGTAATGGGAAAATACAGAGAAGATGGAGTTAGTCTTTTCTTCAAGGTGCATGGTGATAGAAGAACCAACAAACAAGTTGGAGTGTGGTAAATTAGGTATAAGGAATCGTGTTTGCCTTACAGTGATGGTCAGACACTGGAAGGAGGAGCCTATATAAGTATCCTGATGAGCAGGTCCTGAATAACATGTTATAATTAAACATGCTTGAACAGCAGGTTGGACTAGATAACCTCTAGAGGTCCCTCTCAGCGCTAATTACTCTGTGACTTATTGGTAAATTACTCCTCCCTAGGAAGCAGGAAACTCTACACCATAAGTTTCTTTTTAAAAGGCAGTCATCTCTTTTGGAAATTATGCTAGACGAGTAGCAGCATAATATTGGTTTGGGACATAAGAGGTATGCTGTAGTTTGGTAGCTCAGTTTCCTTTAGAAACCCACGTTCTTCAGTTAACTTAAGCTATGCTTAACCTTCTATACAGTTTAATTCAGAAATAAGATTGAATGCAGATCACTAGGAGTATACATAGCGTACATGTTTCCAGAGATTTGCTTGGTAGGTTCAAAATAGTACAAAAGAATGTTTAGGCCTGCTAGACAGAATTTCTTTTCAGAAACAGTATTCCCTGCTTTACATTTTTAATAGTATTTGGAAGAAGTTCTTTGTTAGTTAATTTAGCAGTGAGTGATTGTGTCTTTGGAAGATGGTGTCACTACAAAACACTTCTGCAATGTCTTCTTCAGTCATGACAAAGACATTTTATCTTTGACAGAGATACCTGGAGTTCTTAATTTGATCTTACTACTCTCATTAGAACTAACTTTATTCTTAATTCTTCACCAGATTTTATGTTTTGTAACTGCTAGTAAGTCCTTAATGTGTTCTTTAAGCTTTGTTCACACTATCAAGCTTTTGTCTGCCATAGTCCAACTTGTAGTAGGCAACAAGATATGATTGGAAGAGATAGCGCGCTTCACCTTTTGAGTTTGTGTTGTTGGTACATATTCCAGTAGGATTTGCAGACAGTTGTGGCTGAATGAATTGTGGTTTGCAAGAGTGATGTATAAAATGATAGGAAGGATGCCTCTTGTGCATTGCATACATTTTTCTGCAGTGCTTTTCATCTCTTAACATCGTCTGGCTGCTTTTCCTTTGAGGCTTCAAAATAATCACTGTGCTGTGAATTCCACATTGCAAAGTCTGTCTTTGTAGGTAGCTTCCCTGTACTTCTCTCCACTGGTGGTCATAACGTGCAAGTGCAGGCAGTCACAGAGAAAGATTACTTGAATGATGCTGTAATGGGCCACGTGTAATTCAGGTTACCTGCCTATTTCTACCACAATATCTGGGCCTGAAGCACCAGAAAATCTGCAAGCACGTACAACACGGTGGTAGCCACTGAAGGCTTTTTGTGGGGAGCCAAGTTGAAGTAAACTGAGTTTCTGCCTGTGCAAAAATCCAAAGATGAAAACAGAGCAGTTGAGAGGAAGAAATGCTGTTGCCATGTGAGCTGAGCTGCTGGGATTCGTGTAAGTGAGGCTGATTATCACTGTTCTGCAGAGTATTACATGCTTTTATTGATGCACTTAACCCACTGAGGACCATTTATCTGCAGGTATGCTCTCGATGTGGCTTGTGTGTCCTTTTCAATGCTTGTGCTGTCCCCTGGTATATGAAAGATGCTTCTTAGTAGTGATACACTTAGAATTCAGTCACAGGGAGCAGTTTATAACATCAAGAGTATGTGATTATGTGAAGAGTGTACTACCACATTTCCAGATATGCTGGTCTGCTCCAAGAATTTAAAAAATACAAGTTTCTCCTATATTTCTATTTCAGTCTATAATTAGTGGCATTCAGATACATTGTATGAGGGATTCAGTCATTGATGTAGTGTGATCAAAGGTTCTCTAGGTATATTGCTTTCCAGTGCATTTTACCACAAAGATATCTGACTTGTGCAGGTCTCTCTGATCATCAGTTTTGGATGTATATGAAGTTTTCTTAATGACTTCATGTAAGGATATTCTCCCAAAATATTCCTCCCAAGTTGTAAAGATCAACGTGGGGCTGGTGCCGTCGTGTATTCTTCTAACCTTCAGTGATGAGCAAATGAAA
Organism: Piaya cayana; assembly: GCA_013389865.1. NCBI lineage: Eukaryota > Metazoa > Chordata > Aves > Cuculiformes > Coccyzidae > Piaya > Piaya cayana. The sequence goes on from WAAB01005032.1 coordinate 21,255, forward strand.
AGCCTCATTAAACAAAGCCAGCATCTCTCTGTGGTTTTTTTGGCCCATGACTTCTTTCAACCTTGCTGTTGGAAAAAGTGGTTTTTTTTTTTTTTAGAACTCACAAATAAGTCAAGTTATGTTATTATGGGTATGGAAACATCCTTGGGAGGCTATCTCATTTCTCAAGGGTGTGTTTCACTGCTGACAGTTGTCTTAAGATTTTGAGTCATGTCAGGTCTCTTAAGCAAAAGCTGTGTTAGTGATCTGCTTTTACAGTTAGGGAAAAAGAAGTCCAAATGTGGATCTTCCCATTGCAGTGCAAATTTGTTTCTTCTTCTCCTGACTCTCCAAGAACATGGACAACATGATCTTTCTCCTTTTTCTCTGCAGCAACCTTCTGTGTATTTGAAGGCTTTTGTCACAGACCATTTACTCAGGCTTTCCTTAGACTGATTTCCTTTACTCATTACTGTTTCAGGGGATTCTTCTTTGTTGTTTTTTTTGGTTTTGGTTTTTTTTTTCCCAATTGTCTGTATGTTTTTTGAAGATACAGCACTTACACTGAAGTCTTACTAATACTGAAAAAGGAAGGAATACATTTGTTTTTCGGGTTATATTCCTGTCCGTCTCATGCCTCTAGCCAGCTTTATCCTTACATTATTGAAGATACCATTTTGGCCACTCAGGTTTTATTTAGTTGGGATTTTTTTTCCCCCCATTAAATGTTTGCCATTAAGACTGATGGTGACTGCAGTGTAGTAATCACAGAGCTGGATGTGGTGGAAGTGAGAGGCACTTTTTTTCACTGCACCATCTGATAGAACCTACACTGTATCTTTGATTTGGACTTTACTTGCCTGTGAGTGTCGTACTACTATCCAGCAAGTTTCTGCAAAGCCTTGTGTACAAGATGTGTACCTTGCCTCTGGTATTATCTACTGCACTGTGCTGGAGCAGATTGCAGTTTTTAGTGCTGTTTCTCAGGAGATGAAGTGAAAATTAATCTGCATTTGGTATGAATCTTTTTTCTCTTTGGTTTTGAAACTGTTCACCAAGATAGCAAATGCATGACATTATAGATGGATGCTGGAGAGCTGAGAGGAAGAGAAAGGAGCAGAGGATTTGCATGATTCAGGAAAATCGTGTTTCTCTGTTGCTAGTTGTTTGGGGTGTGTTGAGTACAGGCATTTGGTCATTTGGCAGTTGAGTAAGTTTCTGTTGATGAAACTTTGATGTGTCAAGTAGGCCTAGGTTATATTAAGTACGTCTGCTGCATTTTATTATAAAGAAATTGAGACCATCAATCCACTGACAGCCAGCTGTTAATGGCAGTGGGATTTCTGAGAGCAAAAGAAGCTTGGAAGTCATGTTTCCTTTAAAGCCATTTGTAACTTCCTTTATGTAGCTCTTTCTGCGTATGTATTTTATTCTTACTCTATTTCAAGAATTTACTCCATTTGAAATTAATTTTATCCAAGCCTATTGCCTTCATTTCCAAATTGGAAAACCAATCTGTGCTGCTTATTTATGATGCTTAATTACAGGTCACCAGTATTGTACAATTAGATCTAAAGATTGTATATGTTCCTTTCAGTTTAATCTATCAAAGACTTTTAGTGATGTGTTAATTGTATTTTTCCAGTGTTTTTAATGGTGTTCTGCAGCCATGCTTTTTGGATAGTGTTTCATTCCAAGGGTAGATCAGAATTTTTTATAGGCACACACTAGATGGCAGTATGTATGGAACAGGCTGCCCAGGGAAGTGGTTGAATCACCATCCCTGGAGATATTTAAAAGACAGTGGATGAAGTGCTCAGGGACATGGTTTAGTGGTTGATAGGAATGGTTGGACTTGGTGATCCTGGAGGTCTTTTCCAATCTAGTGAATCTGTGATTTTGTGAATGACTGATTATAAACGGTAGCATCCAAATGCATTCAAAACTGGTCAAAATGCCCTTCTCACAGAATTTTCATAATTTTTCCTTACTGACTCAGTTTCCAGATAGCGAGTAATGTTCCAAATATATTTTTAACACCATGGCATAGATTTCTCTTACTCATTCCTCTTTCCAAATAAAGCAATGGATATAATTTGCTTTCTGCCATATACTTCCATACTGCAAAATGAAATAACATGGGTTTTCAACTTCTTGTAGTTATGTTTCTGAAAGCAGACTCTTCCTGTCTTGTATGTGTCCTTTTAAAATGGTGATTCTGAACAGGAAATCAGTGATGCAAATGTCAATTGATCTTCCCTTTTCAAGACAGATAGTCTGCTAACCTATGAACCACATTAAATTGTAATCCATCTTTATACTCTTCAGGCTATGTTTTACATTTCAAAATACTTCTTTTTCAGGAGCTATATTAGCTTTTATGTTGGGGTTGTTCCACATCCCTCTGGACGATTGTGAAGAGCTGTATCGCAAGTTAGGATCAGATGTTTTTAAGCAGAATGTCATTGTTGGAACAGTCAAAATGGGTTGGAGCCACGCCTTTTATGACAGTGATATATGGGAAAAAATGCTCAAGTAAGTAAAAAATGATCAAGTGAAAAATAATATAACGTCCATGAACCTCTGGTTTTATTGTTTCATTGGTAAGCAAATTCTTAAAGCAGCTAGAAAGGATTAGCATATACTCTCATTCTTTTGAAATATCTGGTTTTGTGTTTACTAAAACGTTGAAAGCCTTTAATGTAATGATTTCTGGGGAATAAAGTAAGCTTTAGTGTGCTGATTTCTGATTATATTTCTGTACGCTTGCCAGCTCTGCTTGATCTGACTCATTATAGATCTGCTACAAATTTTACTAGCCACCTGCTGTGCTTTTTTTCTTAAAGGGGGCATGATGAGAAGTGAAATTGTGCCATAGTAGGGATTTTTAATCTTAGCTGTTGCATTGAGGGGGTTTTTCATTGTCCCTTTCGTTGAAAAGGGTAATGAGCTGTAAAGATTCCAATGAAAAAATATCCTCTGTGTCAGAGTTGCCAGTGAAGTGGCATTTATTCATAGCTATGCCTACAAATTCATTAATGGCTATTCAGGGAGAGTCTCCAGAAGAAATTATTATATTACAAGTTGTATTACTTAGTTTTATTCATCTGTGTTTGTATTGATAGTTCCATTGTTTATACTTTTTAGCAAACTAATGTCATAGTTTCCCAAACAGTGTAGGCTGGCACAGCTACTGGAAGAACTGAAACATCCTTCTCTCAGCGCGAATGTGAAATGCTAAAAAGTAATGATGTGTTCCTTGAGTAATGCAGTTAATGTGTTTTATGGGATTGAAGGAGTTTTTCTAGATGTTATAGTGGGAATAGCTGGGCCTGTTGAGATTTAAGCATCTCATTTCTTTGCTGAAATGGACAAAGAGGATTCCAAGCACGATGTCACTGTGGTTTTGCAATTTTTTTGGAATAAATGTGTTTATCAAATGAATATCATGAGTTTGCCTTCTAAAATATTTGGAGTTTCTCTTATTTTTGGGTTGTTATTAGAAAAGAATTTTTTTTTCATTCCTTCCCTTTTCTCCTTCTCTGCCTAACAAGAGGTCTTGTGAAAATTAGAACTACTGCACAGGGTATTTTACATGCCTTTAATTAAAATTATATTATTATTTGCAGCTACATGTAACACAGGAGGGGAGGTAAAGCATTCTTATCCAGTACAGTGGTCAGAAGCCAGGCAGTTATTACATTATCCATAGATTAAAATTAATAAATATACTGATCAAAAAATGGCATTTTTGTTGACCTAATTCTGCAATGTTAAAGGGAGATGCTATGCCTACACAACATTTTACACAATAAGGATTGCTGCAGGCTTCCTTGTGGAGTGGAAGTGTAGAACTAAGAAGGGGATTGGAAGGTTATATTGCATTTCTTTATGGCAATAAGAAGGTCAGGTCTAACTTTCGGTCATTCTGTGGAAAAACTGCTTTATGTTTTGTTTTAAATTGAAAAGCCTTACTTGCTCTGGGTGGGATTTTGTTATTTAAATGTCAATAGACTTGTCATCCTTGCTTGAAATGGATTATTTGTTTACAATACACAGGCATGCAATCTACATTTAGCTCTAGCACAATATTGATGGTGTTATTTTCTGTCAGAAAGTATTTTCCCTGAAAATAATTAAGCTGATATTGCCTTAGTCTAATGGTTCGTGCATTCATGAGGCGTATTATAAATGCCATTTCAGAAAATGACAACTAATTTTGTTTAACTTTTCCTGGTGCTCTAGGAAATTTTGTCTTATGTTTATTTTAACTCTTATATATTCCTTGAATTGCAATTTGAGGATTTGTTTTTATCACTTTTATTACTTTGTGCAGAAAATTCTACTTACTGTGTATCATTCTCTGTAATGCTATATTGAATTGCATCTGTGAGAAAAACCTACCTTCTTGTTCCAAGTTTTTAGTTGTCTTCTGCCTGTTGTTTACGTGTACAATTTTTGTCTTTCATATTGTGTTGAGAAACTGTGGGAGAAATTTGGCGAGCAGTTAGGGGTTTTCACAAACTAGCTGCAATTCCACACTGGGAATTTGTGTTCTTGAGAAGCAATCAAACATTGTACAGAGGGTAGGGTAAAAACTACATTTTCCCTGTTGGTTAGAAAGTGGATAATGCATGTCTTTGGGATTACAAGTAATAATACTTTAAACCAGTACTTGTTAGGCAAATTGAAGTATAAATTGGGACTGCTCTCCAGTGACTAGGTGGGCAACATATTCTTTACCAGTTAGTCACTCTAGACTTACTTAACAGAGAGCAGCCCTGCATAGAAGAACAAGGGGATGCTGATTGATGAGAAGCTCAACGTTAGCCAGAAATGTGTGCTTGCAGCCCAGAAGGCCAACTGTATCCTGGGCTGCATCAAAAAAAGCATTGCCAACAGGTCAAGGGAGGTGATACTTCTATTCCACACTCATGAGACCCCACCTGGTGTGCACTGACCAGTTCTAGAATCACCAATATAAGAAGGATATAGAACTGTTGGAACAGGTCCAGAGGAGGGCCACAAAGATGATGGACAAGCTGGAGCAGCACCTCTGCTATGAGGACAAGCTGAGAGAGTTGGGATTGTTCAGCCTGGAGAAGAGAAAGCTTCAGGAAGACATTATGGCAGCCTTCTGGTATCTGAAGGGGGCATGCAAGAAAGCTGGGGAGGAACTGTTTCAAGGGCATGCAGGGATAGGACAAGGGGGAATGGCTTTAAATTGGAAGGGGAAAGATTAAGATTAAACGTTAGGAAATTCTTCACAATGAGAGTGTTGAAGCGCTGGAAATAGTTGCCCAGGCAAGTTGTGGATGCTCTATCCCTGGAAGTGTCCAAGGTCAGGTTGGGTGGGGCCTTGATCAGCCTGGTCTTGTGGGATGTGTCCCTGCCCATGGCATGAAGGTTGGAACTGAGTGATCTTTAAGGTCCCTTCCAACTTAAGCCCATTCTCTGATAGAGCAGCATTATCAGTGAGATGTTATGTATCCTTATGGAACATGCAATGTAAGTCTTTCCTATAGGTTTGGTAAAGAAGTCTTAGTTTCCTGGTGCTTTTGTTGTTGCTGCTGTTAGAAGGGAGTGAAAGTTATAATTTGCTCTTTAAATTGAATGCTCTTTCTCCAGGCTATTTCATTGCACCCTGGCTGTAGCCCATTAGAATGGTGCCTTTGAGCATATGGTTGGCAATATGTTCTTATGGCATTATTGAAATGTGTTGCAATGTTAGCGCCTTGAAGCAATGAAAGAGCAACATCTGTAAAGGATACTTGTTTAGGTAGGTGAGGACGTAGATCACAGACAGACACAAACAAAGGAAATAAGTGGAAAAACAGGATGACAAATGAAATCATGTGTAAAGTAATAACCCATGAGTTGAAATATGTGAAATGCTTACAGGATTTAACTTTAATATCAAAAAAATTTCACTGGACAGTTTAATGAAACATCTGTATGTTTATGGTTGAAGAAGATGATTCAGTGCATGGTGGCTGGGATTGTAAATACACAAAATATGAAAAATGCTGTTATATTAATTCATAATGCAGTTTCATTTAAAATACTATTTACAGTTCCCGTTACTCCATTTTAGAGAGTGTTTCTGTTGCAAAAAGTAGCCGTTGACTAAAGACATTTCACAGCAAGGCATCAGGATTTGATGATCCTATGGATCTTTTCCAACCTGGTGATTTTATGATTCTATGGTTTTGTGATCTTTTCGTCAAGAACAAGGGACTATTCAATTATATTAAAATTAGGAGACTTTCTCTTTTAATACAGTATGTGAATAAACTGTGGAATTAATTGTGCTGTGACTTCAGTAAAGAAAATAATTGAACAGTGAGGCTTAACATAAATTTATATAATATACAGTTAGAGTATTAATGCTCGCAACAGAACTAAAATAAATTTGGAGGTGTTATTAAACTTTTCTCTTTAGACCTTAATGTCTGAAGTTGCGTAGTAGTTTGAAGGAGTTCTTGTACATACTCTGAACATTAGTTCCTGGCCTTAATAAGAAAAAAAGATGTGAGAAGTAATTATTCAGTTTGGTGCTTCCTGTAATTAAGCAGTGGAAATTCTTTTGCAGTTTTTTAATCTTTGCATTGAGGATTTGGGGGAAAAAATAACTAATATAGATATTTAGGAAGAAGTAGATAAAACTAATGCAAATCAGTAGATATTTTTAATATTTCAGTTCTGTCAGTCTTTTATTTCTGTATATTCCTGCTTCATTGTTCTGTGTGCCTTTGTCTCCTTCTGTAATTAATTACTGAGTGAAGATGGCATTCTTCCTTTTCTAGTTGATGGCAGAGACAGAAATTTATGTATCTAATAGAAAAAATAAAATAAAATCAAATAGTGGTATTGACGTAAGAATTGTCAGCAGAAGCCTTTGATCACAAGACTAGGAGCTATCTCCCTTCCTTGCTTGCTTTCACAGCCATCCTTCAAGCATGGATATCCACTGGTAGAACAGTAAATTGTCCTACCTGCAAAATAGTTTACTGTCTACATTGAGGACTACTACTATTGTAGCATTAAAATCTTCTTTTATTTTCTGACCTGACTAGATTGGTAAAGGTCTTGTTTTTAACAGTGGAAGTGCTACTACCTACTGACATAGTAACGTAAGCTATATATGGATGGTCTCTTAACAACAACACATGGAATCACCTTACTTAGTGTGGCAACACTGAAAAACGTCTTTGCAGAATAAGGTAGATACACGACCTGTGTTGGTGTGGACAGTGTTCAAGGAGAGGAAGAAGATGTGATTATTTAAATGAAATTTTATGAGTAAGCACCCACTCTGTAGAGTTTTATACCTTCACTATAAGCCTATTGAAGTTGAAATAGAGGCTCATGCAAGATTGTTGGCTAGTACACTGATATCTTCCAGTCTTCTGTACTATGCAGGGGAGTGACTTTCTAGTTAACAATTAGAATACTGAACGTAATGCTGATGTGATAATAAATTACAGTGTGGATGATTTGTGCAATTTCACATCAGATTTATGGAAATGTATGCATATGAAAAAATTCCACCTCAAAAAGGAATGTTAAATGCATATTGAACTACTGTTATGCAACATTGTGTGTAGATGTTTTATATTTTCTTCTGAATCTTGTAGTATGGCATCTTTCTCTCCTTAGCTTTTGTTTTCATAAAACTTCAGAAGAGTAACTTTCATTGCTATTAAACTGCTTAGTAAAGATGGGGTTTTTGTTTGTTTTTTTTCGTGAAAGTAGCAAAGTACTTTGTTTTCCTCTGACAAACTAGTTGTGTAATCCTGATGATTTAAGATTAAATATGTGCTGAATCAAGACCTCAGTCACTCTTCAGATTATTTACAACAGCCTAGAAGGTTTCAAGTATTGGTCAGTTGAATTCAGCTGTAGAAATCTGATTATTGAAGTGAAGTCCAAGCGTTGCTTCTCTTAAATGTAAATTTCTCAGGAGTAAGGGTGATAGGAATTTGTTCTGTTCATGCCAAACTGATCTAGCATTTTCAATTTTTTCACCCTTACAGAGAAAAAATGGGCTCAAATCTTATGATTGAAACTGCAAGAAATTCCAGATGTCCAAAGGTAAGTAGTTTCCAAAGGTTAATACTAAATGTGTATTCCAGAGGTACTTTTAAGAGTTCTGGGTAAGCGTGCTGTTCCTAGGAGAATATTGATTAAACAGCATGAGAGTTGATATGCTCTCCAGGCCCTCTGTATGAGGTAACCCATGCTTTTAAAGGAAAAAAATTGATTAGATTCTTAAACCTCCAGCAATTTCTCACATATTTATTTAATATTTAAGGTTAGGATTTGAGGTTAGGATATGTTTCAGAGATGTTAAAAGGCTTATAAGCAGAAAAATGCTAGGTCAGCTTCTTGAAGTTATGCAAAGTTTGTTTTTTGATGTAAGAGAATTCTAGTATCAGAGATCCTGTTGTGTCGGCAGTGATCTCTTATTGGGAGTGAGAGTACAGGATTTCTCCTCGCTTTGTCTGAACTACCAGGTTCTTCTGGTAACATTTGTAAGCCCCAAGATCTCAGCTCTTTCTCTGTGATATGAAGGGCACTGATTAGTTGAAGGGGTGTTATATACAGCTGCAGCTTGAAAGATGAGAAAGCATGGGTATTTTATTTTTGGTGAAGGATAGTGTGTGAAGAAAGAGGAGAAATATAATAGCACGTATTTCAGAACAATCTGTATTTAACAGGTGGTTTGATGTCATAGCACTATATTCAAAGCTTTACTGTTAAATGGAAGATATTCACATTTTTCTAAACTTAGAAACATGCTTTACTGACTGTGTCCCGAGTCCATGTCTAAAACAAGGATGTAAAAAGGCTGGAGTGGTATGTTGCTTTCTGAGAGAGAAGCTATCCTACGTTGACTTGCAAGTTATCTTTGTACCGGGGTCTTTGGCTTCCTTCCATGCTCTTCAGCAATAAAATGTGAATATAAATAGAGTTGAAACTAGCTGTTCCCAATAATCGCTTTGTAGTGCTGAAAGTGATAGCACTCTTTACAAGGCACAACGGAATCAAAGTAAAACATACAGTTGTATGCTCTGCTGCTGTCAAATTCATGGTGAGATAGATTTTTCCAGAAGGTGCTCAGCACTTTACAATGTAGACTGCATCATGAAGTGGTAGTACATATGGATATTACAAAACATAGATCCAAGTTTTGGGTTGATACCTCTTCTGTTAAGTTTTCCAGTGTGATTTCTTATGGCTTCTGGTAGTGTTTAGAACCAAACCTTCCTTTTGACAAAACCAGGAAACATTTCCTCCATCAAATGATGGAGTACAAATCATGCATGTGTTTTATTTCTACGTTGTCATATAGAAGTTATAGTTGGGTGCATCATCAGTAAAAGGTCTTGTATATTCTAACACCCATGACAATAGGTACTCTCACATTAAGTGATTGTATCCACAAGATGTAATTTTTTGTAGTCATGTATTTTGTTTAATAGAAATGGCAATTTGGCTTTTCACATAGACTTACCTGGGTGATTTTTGTTATTGGCATTTCCATACTTTTAGAAAAAAAACTTGAAAGATTTATGGTTGTTTCTTTTGTTATTTTTTTTCTTTGGGAGCAATCCCTTACCTCACATTATAGTAATCATTTTCTTGAATGAAGTAATTGATGTTTAATGGAATTAAATGGATTAATGTTTAATGGAATTGTTGCGTTGCTGGTTACACGTTTCTGAGAATGAAGTACTTTTCATAAAGGCAAAACATTTTAAAGTTGCATAGATGACACCAGCTTTTTGTTTAAATATCAATGAATAGATATTGGTAGAAACAGAGTAGCCAGTGGAAACAAGTAATTTCAGGTTAGAAATAGTGTTTTGTTTAGGGAATTTGGTGGGTCTTTTTTTTTTTTTACTTTTAAAAACGTAGATAGACATTACTAAAAGTAAATAATGAACTACATTGGATACCAGAAATGTATTTTATTTATAAATTGAATTGCATCTTGTGAGAAGCTGCCATTATCGTATTATTATTACAATCATGTATAATTGTCTTTGTTCCTCCTAACTCACTAGGTAGCTGCAGTAAGCACCATTGTAAACAGAGGAACACCACTGAAAGCATTTGTTTTCAGAAACTACAATCACTTTCCTGGTGTTAAGTCTCATTATATTGGAGGCTGTCAGTATAAACTGTGGCAGGCCATTAGAGCATCATCTGCGGCACCAGGTTACTTCCAGGAGTATGTTCTGGGCAACGATCTTCATCAGGTAAGTTGAAACCTTCTCCTTTAGTAAATATTTTCCAATATTATACCTGAGAAAAAAAGTTTTCTGAATTTCTGATTCAGAGCTAAGCAAATAAGTTGGTAGCAGAAAGGAAAACTAGGAGGTACAGGGGTCGGAAAGGAATTTTTTAGCTTGTATAGCCTTTGTACAACCTTAAAGTGTAGAAGTTTTATCTTAGTCTTCTTGATGCAAACTCTTCTGCTGTTCCATTCTTCTATGCCTAGAAGGAAACCTTATGAGTTGTAAATTACCTTTGAGTTCCTGCTTACGAGTGGTATTTCATTGAGCATTACTTACCAAACAGATGGTGTCACTTAAAATCTAACAATACTGTAAAGTGTGAAAAAAAAGAAAGTTACACATTTTAGTGTTCCTTTTATTAGTGCATGACTTCACTTTATAGTCTGCTTTTAATGCCTTCCACTAATGACTTATTAAGCTCTACCCTGGTTCTGAGCTAGTAAAAATAATAAGAGATGCCATGGCATTAAACTCAGAGGACAACTGCAAAAGAAATTTCCTTGAGAATAAAGCAATGTCTCCTATCAACAGTGTATGCAATTTTGTTGTATTACAGCTTCTGTTGGTGACCCTGAGTAGTAAAGAGCAAGACAAATTAATTTCTTCAGTAGTTTTCTAACCATTGTGTTCTTGTCCTCCAGAACCCCTTGATTTTACAGTTCTGAGTTTTAAAAGAATCTCTTTTACAGTACATATTAATTTAAAACTATTAGTGTTTATTTTTAAAAATTTTATGCATGTCTGTGGCAGAAAAGTCTACAAAGACTGACTGGACCAGAGGTGCCCAACAAGGACAGCGTAGGATTCTATCAGTTTAAATTTAAATAAAGCATCTATTACGTTCCCATCATATTTATTCATATGATGGCATTAGTGTTAAACTACTAGAAAGCAATAATGGCGTACTTTCAGTAATAGGACGTACCTCAATCACATACAGAATTTCTTATGGTGTTCCATAAAAAGCTGTATAATTGTAATGTGCATAAGTAATACTGAAGTTTAAAGACTAACAGATAAATAAGGAGTATAAGATTAAATATAGGAAAATTCATTAGAGTAAGAGATAATGCACAGAAGCATTGATACAGAGGGAGAGCTAAAATTTAATCTGAAAACACCCAGAATATTTCCACATTTTGAATTAATATTTATGAGGAGATGGAATCATTATATTCAGCTATATAAAAGCTTTACATAAATCAGGAGGCTGAAGGGGAGGTATTCCCTTGGAAGACAAGATGGTACTACTACATCAACCAAACTGAGAGTTCTTCTATTTTATTCTGTTTCTCATTGTTAAGGGTCTTCTGCCCTCCTTTCTCCCCATCTCCCTGAGCTTCCCCCATACGGTAAATCTTGCTACTCTGAAAACATTTTAATCAAATACTACTTTGGTTGTTTTAGAGCTAAAAAATAGAGTAATGCATCAGATATTCCAAGCCTGAGCACTGCTTGAAATCCTGAAACATGCTTATCTTCCATCTGGCCAAGTAAAACTGGAAAGGGAGCTGCTTTAGTCTTTGGAGCTGTTCCAAGCTGCTCCTCAACTGCTTGAATGGGTCAGTGTTAAGCTATGCGAAGCACTTTTCTTCCTCCTCTCACCTTCCCACCCCCTTTCCTTGAATTGAGAGTACAGCAAAATCTGTCTTTGCTTCTTTATGAAGGATAGCTAAATAGACAACATGATTTTTAACTCCTAGACAACTATTTGTCTCAACATCATTTCTGAATTGCCAGACTTGTTTTAAATGCAGTAAGGTGGGTATTCTTTTTGTCTATAGTCATTTCTAAATCCAATTTACTGGACGAGAAAATGCATGTTTAGTGTTACTAGAGATCAAATCCATTATTCTTGGACACAGAGCTACAATGAAGCCTAGTTAATTTTTCCTTACTTCAGTCTCTTTGGACAAAGCCCTTCCATATGATATTACCAATACTGTCACAAACTCACCAACCTTTTCTAATTGACATATGTTAATTACTAGGAAGCAAGGGCTTATATTATAATTCACCTTTATAAACAGTAAAGAATTAAATGTGTTTCCAGTACTAAAACTGTTTATTGTAGTAGAACTAAATGCTAGATTTTTGACTTAAACTTCCTAATAATTCAAAAATCTGTCTTTTACACTGACATAGTATTTAAATACTTCTGAATTCTTTTAGAAAAAGTTGTCATTCTCCATGTCATTCATGCTTTTATTTCTTCTGGTTACGCTTTTCTTACTACATCTCCATTTCCATAATTATGTATTTTGGGGGGGATGTGCTGGTTTTTATGGACAGATGGCTAGCAAGGTGTTACCTGGCAAATGCTGCATAGCTGTCGTCTTATAGATTTCTGTCTTGGATTATAAATCCGCCACTGCACACTGAAGCTACTTTGAATTACCTTGTTTTAACCCTGGGGTAAGAGCCTCTGTGCATGTAGCAGATAGTTACCTTTGTTCTTTGGCAATGATACCTCAGTGGAAAATGCAAGGTAATCAAGAGTTTTATCTCTATTAAAGTAAGATGAATTGAAAAGAGTACATATACATAAAGATGTTTTTAAAGTAAGTAGAATCCTAAATGCAGTCATCTATGTTAATAACTTAGTCCCAAGTTATAGCTCATATCATCAATATGAGCGGGGTTTTGTTTAGTATTTTTATTCTAGAAGTGCACTGCAATTGTCATGTTGCATTCCTTGGCCAGGATGATAGTAACAATTGTAGTTTATATGGAAATACTTGCTCTTTTCTGTCTTACCACATTAAACCTGTTCACCATCCTACAGGCTTTGAGCCACAGAAATAAATGAAGCATAACATTATTCAGACATTCAGACAGTACCATGATTTTTGAAAAGTGCTTCAGCGCAGTGCACATTAATTGTAAATAATAACATGCCAAAGGCTTCAATGTTTTGTGCAGTATCAGAAAGATGGTGTCTTGTGAATTTTTTTAAATTAATTGGAAACTTCCATTAATTAATCATCTTAATACCTTTTCTGAACATAAACTATGCTAGCTTCTTATTAACTTATATGTAGTCCCCTTATAATCCACTTCTGTAGTGTTGATATTTCTAAATAAGTCAAAGAATAGAAACGGTCAAAATGTGAAGATTGTAAAATGTCTGAAAATTCAGAATAGTAAATGTAACAAGATTTGTTTTCTGGCTTTGAAGTTTAGGACTAAAGAATTATGTATCTAGACCAGGTTTTGCATTACCTTATCAGTCAGTTGTACATTTGCATCTGAATGAAAAGTACTTAGTAGATCTGACTCAGGAGTCTTCAAATGTGTGAAAATAGTTATTTTGATAATGGCAATTTAGTGGATTTGCTTTATGATCAACCTGCATTTTCTTCTTTTATGCTACCTAGCTTCTGTTGAAATTGGAGTCTTCTCACGAACTGTGTGAAGTAGTTGAATAAGAGTTACGGGTAGGGTTGAGATTAATTTGTAGATTTTATGTATGACTCTAGTCATATATGCTGGAATCATGCCTGAACCGAACTGTAGCTGCTCGTTTTAACACTCACTTTTCCATAATCTATATATTTATATATGCATGTGTATTTGTGCATCCCTTTCTCTGAGAACATTCTGGTCTGACTTCCTGTGCCAGTCACTGTGAATGTTTGAGGGGATTTTAAATTGTTATTTCTATGTAATTGCTTCAAAAGTGGTTCCTAGGTGCCTGAGCATCTATATTTATTTATGCTGCAGATAAGCTGATGCCAGGCTTGTTAAATTTCTGCAAAACGTAAGCAGTTCAAAACCATACAGCAATATTTACAATCAGGTCAATCATGCCATGCTATCTAGTTCCACCCTGTCAAGTAGGAAAAAACCAGCACAGCTGTTCATAGATGAGGGGAAGAGGATTAATATTCTTTGTGGTTCAAAAGAGGAACACATTAACATTCAAAGGGATTTAATCCCTGTAACATGCTTCTCCAGAAACGGTGCAAGTCAAGAGAACCAAGTCATAATGTTACAATATAGAAGCTGTATTGCCACACGTCAGCTTTTTTTTTTATTTTAAAATGAAGCACCAAGGGTTCTTAACCTCTCCCCAGTCCTGTTACAAGTCCCTTTTTTTTTTCTACTTCCCATGAAGGCTGCTGTTTCTTATATCTATTCCTCTGCTTCTTTCTTCTTTTTATGTGGCGTGAAGAGCATGTGGTGTACTCAATAATGTCGCTTTAGTAGACAATACAGTAGGCTGAGGAAATTACCAATTAATTAAAAGAGCAATTTAAGATTTAACAAAATCATTATGCACACTTCATTTTCTAGGTTTTATAGTAAAAACTGTGTCCCGTAGGATTAATTAAAAGGGCAGCAGGCATTGTGTGTGTCTGTGTGGTGGTGGTGATGGTAGTGAGTTTAACAAAGCCACAGATTTTTTTTTCCCCTCAAAATAAAATGTACTCAATTTAATACAAAGGACTTGATTGCCTTTTGTGATAGCTTCCCATGATTTCATTGCTGTATTACAGTTCCGTTTATTAAAATGCTATTGTTGACTTACAGTAGTGTTGAGATAATCATATTTTCTTTGAGCAGGAACAGATAGAAAGCTGGTTAAACTGGCAGCTAATCTGATAGTGGACTATTAATAATGCAGGTGTAACAGTGGTTGCAACCTGAAAAATAAATATATAACACAATAATTGGACATTACTAAGAGTTCAAGTCTCACCTTCATTAAGATAATACATGCGTTCTTCATATTTTCTGAGCTTTTCCTTTCCTTTTATTAGGCAGTAAATCTGCAAAGCCATTTTATCTTTGTAGCTTGTTACAGGAGAGGCCTTCAAAAGTGGTTCACATAGTGGATCCTAACCTAATTGGTTTTACATTGTAGCTTTTAAAATTAGATTCAAGGGTGCTTCCCAGGCTCTAAGAAGACATAGAATATAGGTCACATTGAAGTTCTTTTCATTCTTAGGATATGCCACAGTGATCAGTATGCACCAGAGCTTATACAGACTGTGGTTTAATAGGTGTATCTTGTTCTCACAATGATAGAAACAAATATTTCTTTGTTTCTCTGCCTACTTGTTGCCATACACAGTTTCCTACAGCCTTGGAGGCAATGTCACCTACTGTTCAAGGAAGAGGAAATTTATTGTAACGTGTTAGCTACATGGATATATGTGTTTCTTTTTCTCTTACAGATTCTAGAGTTTTGGTTAGCAGCTCTTAAGGTGGACACGCATGGTGCAGTTCATTAGCCTTCATGAAGTTGCTGTAGTTACTGCACCAGCAGTCTTCTGCAGAGCAGTCCGCTTGCAAGATTCCCTACAGGGACTTGCTAAGTGAGGTGTTATTGGAAGATTTGTTTAGTGAAATGAAATTGAGAGTATGTTTTGTTTAGGTATTTAAAAATTATAGAGCATTCAAGTTATCTCCAGTGATTCAGTGATGCTTTGCTAATGTAATTTTCAGAGTGTTTATTTGAAAAAATCCAAACATTACTCTCAAATGAGATGTATTACATTTAACTCCTTTATTGCTTAGACTTCTGAGTCCATAGATCTTTAGCAACACTGTGTACTAGCTTATTTTTGCTGTCAAACAAATCTTGCAAAATCAGACGGAGCTGGTATAGTGAAAAGTTAAGAACTGAGTCAATTCAGTAATTTCTGTACAATCTAGGTTGCTGTTCTCAGGTTCTGATGTTACTGACCACATTTTCTTAGATTAAAAAGAACAACAATTCTTGATAGCTTGTAATTTGTATTTTCCCTTGTTGCGTATCTGTCTAATACTGACTTGAATGACACTGTATTTTCCTGTGCTATAGCGTTGTGACCTTCATTGCAAGTAAAAGCCTAAGAATGTAATGGGACTGTTGATATACTGTTACCTCTTCCCTTAAGAAAAGCTTGTTTATGATATAGAGTGCTCTAGTGCTTAATGTGAACAATCACTTCATGCTTCGTTGGCTACCATCCAGCCTCTAATTTGCCTTGTGTATTGTAGTTTAGGAAACTGCCCTCTTCTCATCATGGATACAGGCCTTATTACTGTGTGATAGGATTAATTTTTACAATGTATGCAAAATGTGCGTAAGGTCAATTAGTTCAATACCCAGTGCATTTCTGTTAGTCAAATAGGGCACAATGTCTAAACCCTGTACTGAGCTGAGCTTCTTTTCCAATAGATAGTGATAACTTTGCAAATCTCAAATCAGTTGACAGTCTTTTCAATGATTCTTTACCTGACAATGTTTATTTTACTGGTGGTATATTTACACTACTGCTTTTAGTAGTAGATATAGTTTTTATTTTTGGCTGTGTAATTTGGAATTATTTCAGCTGGCATTTCCTTAGAGAAAAAAGATAAGGAAGTATAGAAATGAAGCAGTTTCCTTCAGGTCAAAATCAGGCTTCTGTCATGTTCAACAACCACATCATACACTGTAGTTCATAGACATGTAAAGCTGTCTTTGTTGTTGCTACTCTTGTAGAAGGTTATTTTAAGACGACAATTCTTCATTTTTCTCCTGGCCACAACATTTCTCATTTTCACTCTTAAGTTTAGCTAATGGTTACAAATTGTCCTTCTGCCAGTGCTGTTCTCTAGTTTAATTAGCTTTTCTTCTCTAGTATTTACCCTTCTGATGTGCGTATAGAAAGCACTTAGATCCTTTTTTATTTTGCTAGTCTAAATATGCCAGTCAGACTTAATCTTGCAAAATAGGCTCTGTGTTCTCTTGATCATCCTAATGATCCTTCATTGCACCTGCTGCAGTTGGAGTAATTTTTGGTGAAACTGGACTATTCAGTGTGTTTTGGCATGACCTGAGACATATTGTGCAAAGTTGAATGATATACCAGACTGAAAATTAGCATTTCTTAATTAGAAGCAAAATTCAGGGGAGTTAATGTGATCAGGCTGGCATTACCCTAGATAATGTCTTAAGTGTTAATGTATTTCCTTTTTCAGAGGAAGGTATAGCTTAAAGTTATTTGTCTTTTCAACAGCTGCTTCACATATAGGTGGCTTTAAAAGTCTGTAATAGTGCTCTACCCAGATCTTTTCCATGGTTGGTCAGATTCTGTGGTGGGTTGATCTTGACTGGATGCCAGGTGTCTGCCAAAGCTGCTCTGTCACTTTCCTCCTCAGCTAAATAAGGGAGAGAAAATAAAACAAAAGGCTTACGGGTTGAGATAAGGATAGGAGAAGTTACCCAGCAATTACCATTGTGGGCAAACCAAATTTGACTTTGGTAATAACTTGAATCAATTTTTCTCCATCAAATCAGAGTAGTACAATGAGAAATAAAAAGTAAACCTTAAAACACATTTCCCTACCCCTCCTTTCTGGGCTTAACTTTATTCCTGATTTCTTTTTTTATGCCTCCTTCCACCAGCAGCACAGGGGGATGGGACATGGGGGGTGTGGTTAGTTCATCACATTAGTTAGAAAAATTAATATGAGTAACATAAAATAACAAGCAGGGAGGTTATGTAAAAATATATTGAGAATATTTACATTGTTAGCTTGGGAAACAATGTGAAGAATTTTGAAATTCTGAAAATCTAACATGGTCAGCTTTCACAAGTCTTGCCATTTCTCTGTAACTGGGATTTCTTGCTTGCTTTTGGAGGTTTATAGTATTGTCATTCTATTGTGTAATTACCAGAGCTTTCTCAGTAGTCTGATACATCTTGTTGTAGCAAATAGAGGTTTTACATCCTTTCTGAGTTTAATGTTGTCAGAGGACAAACCTTCCAGACTTGAGCCCCCTAGTGTCACCTGAATTCAGAGCATTTTATTCAAATCTGTTGAGGGCTTTCTGGTTGGTTTTTTGTTGATTGATTTGGGTTTGTTTGGGGTTTTTTTTATGAACATTGCTTGTGCTCCACAAACATCCTATGGGGAGCCCAAGCACGAGCCAGTCTGGATTCAGCCACAGGCCAGCTTTCTCTCTTAGGTTGTGTGCTATGATCTTTACAGGTAATGTTACAGACAATTCATCATTTGGGAATAACAGTAAAAATGCCGTTTTGATGATGTGGCATGTTGTTCATTACAGAATTCATGTAACTTCATCTGCAGTGCACAGCTTGTGCTTTTAATGACAATATATTTTATTGCTCAATAGTTCTTTCTTTCCTGATGTTTGCTAATATTTAGCAAATCTTCCCCAGTCCATTTTTTGTATCTGACGTAAAAACATTAGATCAGTAATGTCTTCTGAGCAACTAGTCAATTTCTGTGAATTAATGACTTGTCTGGATAGGTTAATAATTTAAGATAATCACCTAGCAGTCTCTCTCAGCCAGCCATTCATTCCAAAGAAGTGTCAAGAGTGAACATGGCTAATGTAGAGTAAAGTAATGTTAAATGTTTTATGAAATGTTTAACTTATAACATCAATAGTATTGATAGCTCTTGGAAACATCTAACATATCATCGGTGTGTATGCAAACAGTGTATTATAGTGTTGCTGATTTTTAGGAAAAAATCATAAATATTGTGTGGGAGAACAGTGGTACCAAAAAGGAAGCTCTTCAGTAAGCTTTCAAACTTTATTAGATTTTTTTTTTTTCTTTACATAATGTAGTCTCGGTGTAAAATGTTCACTTTTTGCAGCTAATGTAGTGGAAGTCCAAATGTAGCTTGTATAACTTAAACTGTCAAAGACTGCAGTCTTTGGAAATGTTAATAATTGTGTCATTCAAAAATATAAACACAAATGCATTTAATTTTCATTTTCTATACAAACATTTTCTAATGAATTTTTTCATTAGCCAGTTAAAGGGGAGTCCCTTTTTCAGTGCATGCTTGTCACAGTTCTAGAGTGTTAATAGTGTCTGAAGGAAGGTGCTAATTTGGAAAAAGTAATGAGCAGATGTTCCTTTGAGGAATTCAAAGGAGCATCTTTGCCTCTCCTTAAGTAACAGAATCAGTTCGTTCTGAAATCGTTAGAAATTTGGTGTATAGGAGGACTGCATTAATATCTGTCATCAATTAAGGCCTCTGGGAATCAGGATAGTGCAAAATACATTATAAATTGTAAGTAGCTGACCTAATAACATCCCTATTAGCATGATTATGAAAGAAGTGTGAATCCTCCTAAATACATCATATGAAATTTTTGTATAAAGAAATAAAGGAAAGTATTGTATGCTTTATAAAAATTATATAATTCATTTAATTATTCCTTATTCATCATTCATGCAGATAAGTGGGTCAGGCTCACAACTGGAATGAAACTAAAACATATTACTCTAATGCAGCATATATTTAAGAGCTTTGTTAGAAATATTGGCACCAGCGCCCATTGCCATCACCAAGACGGAGGAAACAGTTCTCTTTCTGTACTGTTTCATGTGTATAAAACATTATATTTTTTATGGGATCAAAATAGTTTGTACAGGGACACAAAGATTTCCTGTGCTTGCTGAGAGCTCCTCTTCAGCAATTTCATCCTCACTAGTACTTTGACCAGACTGATTACTTGCAAGAGGAGAGTCATAGTTAGTGTACATATTTACATATATATTTAAAAGAACAGTATAACTATGTAACCTTTGTATTGAGATATTCTCAATATGTTTGAGTATGTTTGTACTGAGCACCATAGGGGCTACTTTATTGCACAGTTAACTCTGAACATGTATACTCCTTTTTCAAAAGCATGTATTAAAAATGGTAATTTGGTAGCCCAGTGATGTTTGAGCAAGCTTTAAAGCTTTATATGTGGATGTGCTAACATTCCTATAACGGCACCATATGTCCTGTGCGATTAGAGGACTAGGTCAGGATGTGAATCTTAGTTATCTGTATTGGATCAGAAAGAACTCTTGTTTCTCATTCTTGTCTTCTAGTCTGAGGAGATTTGTTGCTGAAATACTTAAATTTATTTAGCTCTTTTTACAGTGGTTCTTCAAGGCGTAACCATTTTACGTATAGAAACTACAATAAATATTTTAGAGTAGTTATTTTAATTTTTTGAAGACATAACTACTTGTAGTGCAGCAACTCTTCAAACTCCTTATTTGAAGCAAGAAGCCCTGTCCTTAATCTGTATATTTACTATCTTTATGTTGACTTTAAACATGTAATTTGAAAAATCCTTTTCAGAAGGCCTTTCAGAATCTCAGCTTGTCTTGTCCCAGCCTGTGACAGCTTTGTACTGATTCTGTCTCTACTTTTTTCACAAAGACAATGAAAGTAAACAACAGAGGAAGTCTGTAAAAGTGAACTAGAATGCAAAGCGTGTCTGCATAGGCAGTGAGGTGAAATGGTTACTATGGAGCCAACAAACTCAGCTTCCAAATATCAGATCCTTCACCCAGTGCGACATTATTTTCTTCACAAAACTTATCATCATTTAAGTGGAACTGCAGAACGCAGGATGTTACACAGAACAATTACAAGGCAACAACATGAGTATGACAAAATTAGGAAATGCAGTGATAGCCTACACATGAAGAGTGTGTTCTGAACCTGTTAGAAACAACTGCCCATGGCAAAGTAGGGTTCAAACTAATTTTTTTCAACATCATTCGCCATAATTATTTAAATGGGACAAGATTTTTCAGAACGTTCTGTGCTACCAGGTTCCCAAGTAGTCTGGAGCATTTGCTTTTGTTGAGCCCTCCCAATGTATTTTCCTTTTGATTGTAGAATTTGCCCCCATCCATTTCATAATGTTTAACCAGGCCTTCCTTCATCCCTAGAACTGGGCAAGCAGGGTATTTTCACCAAAGAGTTTTCATTAGAGCATATGCCAAGAAAAGTTGGATTTTTTTGCTTTAAGTCATTTTTCATCCAATAGTTAAATAACAAGTGAGCCTTCCCTGACTATTTTGCAACCATCAGAATACTTACAGAAAATATTTGCTACAGCTTTAGATTTCTGGCAGTTCAACAGTAGGACCTGCAAATATGGTTACAATTACATTAGGAATTTTTTTGAAAAATCCATATGGAAAAAAACATTTCCTTTAGTTCACTTGGGAATTAGATGGTAAAATATTAAACAAAACAACAATTCAGCTGATACTACCTGGAAACCTTTTGGCAGAAGACTGAAAGTAATGTCCCAGTCCTTGAGTTAACTGCTTTACTATTGCTAACAAGCTTGGGTTTATATATGTTAAGCTCCATTTTGAGATTAATAGATATGTTTACTTGCATTATTTTTTAAAAATGTTTTATAAAACCCTTCTTCCCTACTTTTTACTTACATTATGCCATTAGCAAAGTTGCAAACGCTTTTTCAGCACTTACTTGCATTGACATTCCTACTGTAGCACTTTGTGTGTAGTGTGCTGCCAGCAAATTAAGTTGACTCAAGTGTGCGGTGGCTTTGCAAAGTTCAGAATATACAGAAGCAGGTAGCAATTACCAGTGCACTGACCGTAGCAGCACGGAAGAATGCAGAAGGGAAGAGATGACTCATGTATATTTGGGAAGTGGAAAAGAGAGGTTGCAGTTGATTTTTTAAATCTAGCTAGCTGAGAAGAAATGGTGAAATGTAGGGAAGACCAGACAATCTAACAGTGGGAGGACAGAGAGAATAAGGAGTCTACTCTGCCTTTTTGCCCAACGCAGAGTCCTGAGTCAAAACTTGGGACAATTCCACATTTTTGTGGATGACTGTCAGCAGTTCAGTTGTTTGAAGAGTTCCTGCAAGTTACCTTTTCGGTTACAGATTCCAGTGTCTGAGTTGCATATGAAAAAATGTCAGGTTTGCATTTTCCAAAAGACTTATGATTGGAATGGCAATGTTCAGTTTCTATAAAGAATGGCTTTTAAAATGTAATTTCATTTTACAGCTAAAATAACATGCGTCTACGATTTGTATGGTATTCCTTTAAATACAATAGAATCTTAGGAAAATTGGAATGCAACAGGGCCTCAGGAGGTGATCTGGTCTAGCCAGGATAAACCTCAAAGTTGGGTCAGGTTGCTCAAGACCTTGGCAAGCTGAGTTTTGAAAATATCCAAGGATGGAGATTGTACAGCTTCTCTGCTCTTATTCTTTACTTTGTGAAAGAGTCTGGCTGTGTCTTCTTCCCCTTTAGGTAGTGGAAGACTCTGACTGGATTCCTCCTTGGCTTTCTCTTTTTCCAGATTAAGCAAACTCTGCATCTCTTTTCTAGTATGATGTGCTTCAGCTGCAAAACCATCTTTGTGGTTTTTTACGTATTCCAGTCTTTCAGTGCTTCATTACTGGATGTTCAAAATTGTACACAATATTCCAAAATTGACTTCATAAATACTGAATAAATGGGGATTATACATCAGTTGTCCTACTGGTTGTGCTTCTAGCCCAAGCGTGTGTTGATAATCTACCAGTTCATCGAATATACTGTCCACATTGTCTGTCTTTTTCTTTGTGCACACATACAGCACCATACCACAGCAATACATCTAATAATATAGACAAAAGGGGGAGGCAGAGTATTTGAAGGCATTCCAGTCTGTCAAGAAGAAACTGTTAAATTTATTAGGAAATGAAAAGGACGTAAGTCCTTTTGTGCATAAAGTCAGCATTAGTTTATATGAGTAATATTTATGCATAATGCATAAAGTCAGCACTAGTTTATCGAATTCAGGTTGCTTACAGTATAATTTAAAATATCACTTTATATCAACAGGATTTTTACAGTATTGTATGTGTATAAGGATTCTTTTTTGTTTGCGTTATTTTGCTGATGTGAAGGCTTTAGGAGATCAGAATTGTGCTATGCTAGTATGAGTCCGTGAAATTTATGCTTTTCAGCTACAAATTAAGTTCTGAAAATGTATTCCATAAAATAAATAATGAGCACAAGGAATGGAACATTCTTCATGTACTTTCAAGGTTACAATGTATCCATGCATTTTGCATATCTTGCTAACATTGATATTTGCTGATTACTGTAATCATTCTAAAACACATTTTTGTATAAATACAGTTTTACTCATGGAAGGTCAAACACCTGGAATTCCCCACAATCATTTTGTAGAGTATGCAGTGCAGCTAGTCACTTGTATTCCTAGTTTTTCTAATCTTTTCAGTGATTTTCATTTTCCGTGTAGCATATCACAACTAGAAACTTTGCTCTGTTTCTAGAGAAAAACAGTGTAAGTGTAAGCTTTTTGTTTGTGCCCCAGCCATGAATGTCTTTTAGTCCATCAAAAATTTTAACCCAAACAAATTTATTGCTTCTCGATTACTATTCTTGTCTTTTTTTCTCTTGTATGCAAATATTCTGATAAGATCCTAATTCTGCCTTCCTGGTAACTGAAAAATTTAGGTCTAAGATGAGAGATAGGTGTGTCAAAGAGAAGAGCGAGTAGCAAGAAAATCAAACATTTGAAATTAAATGCATCATAAAATGACTTCCTTCAGAAAACAGAGACAAACAAGAATTCAGATTTTGGATAGTGGGAATCTCTCTACCCATAGTTCAGATAAATTGGCCTTGTTTACTTTCAGATGCTTAATTGCATGAAGCTTTAGTGGCAAGAAAGCTTATAGAAGCTATTCAGGAAGTTGATGCTATTGTGTGAGTCACCATGACATTGCATACTGTTAGCAGTCATTCAATCTTTTGGTTATATTGTCTTTTGGCTAATGTATTTTTATAAATATCTTTTAAAAGCTGATTGCTTGTCATAAATATTTTAATTGATAACTTATAAATTATTTTGATAATATTATATGAGTATAGAAGAACTTCAACCGAATCAGAAAGGAAACCCAAACAAACAAAAAAGAAAACCACCCCCAAAAAAACCCTAGAAGGCCAATATAGCAGTTCTCTAAACCACATTGACAGGTTAAATACATAGGAATTGAGATCAGAGATCAGTGAACCTTCTTGTGATCTCAGTATATGATATAGACAAAATTGCTGAGGTGGTCATCTGAAATTGCATTCCAGTGTCTCAAAGACAAGCATGAAGGGTATGTCCTCATTTCTTAAAACTACTTGTTTAAAAATTGAGATTTGGCTTTCATATTTCTGTATTGTTAGCTTAATGTATTTCTTGGGAAGGACTGCTTGTCCAGTTTTATGAAGATAGAGGAATTACTTAGAATCACAAAGTTTACTTTCTGTTTTTTAATCTTAGAACTGGACAATCTTTGTTTACAGTTTTCTTAAAATTCACATGTGAAATCACTGTGACTTATTTTAAACTTGTAAAATATTTTTCCACAAGAATTTCAGTCATTGATGTAATTAGCTCTAAGGTTATTTGAGCTGCAGAATTAAGTAAAATTATTATACTCTTTCCTTTATTGCATCCTTAACAGTCTGATTTAACTAATAACATTATTTACTCCTTCAGCAATTGATCCCTGCAAGCATAAGAGCAGTATGATGAATATCTTTTTTTAACAGAGTAAGATGCCCTGAATGACAGTATTGATTGAGAAGTGGCCATTATGAACCATAGTCTGTTTGGAAGGGAAGGAAAAAAATGAATTGCCTTCCTTACAGAGTCCTACTTCTAATTTACCAAAAATGACACTGATCTGTACAAATGCTAGAAGTTGCAAGTATCTAAAGTGAAAATTGGGAATGGGTACTTGCTGTGTCATTTCAATAAACCTAAATTGGA
Organism: Piaya cayana; assembly: GCA_013389865.1. Lineage (NCBI taxonomy): Eukaryota > Metazoa > Chordata > Aves > Cuculiformes > Coccyzidae > Piaya > Piaya cayana. The sequence continues at coordinate 46,118 of WAAB01005032.1, forward strand.
AAACATTTAAATATGGAAATCCTTGCACAAAGCTGTTGGTTATCATTACAGTATACTTTTGGTATCTGTAGGTTTGTATGCTTTACCTTCCTTTGATGTTTTATTTGTCAGTGTTGCAAAAATACTGTAGTATTCCACTATTATGCACCCCCTCATTTTGTTAGAGCACTAATTTTCCCATGGCGAAGCAATCATGTTTAAGTAAATTACGCTAACAAGATTAGTGGAAATTATTTGTTAGGCATGTTTTTGGTCTAGGGTTTAAAGAAAAAAGTAAGCACCCCAAAGATAGCTATAAAGATTTAAGATTCATGGGGAATCATATAGAGGACAAAACCATCTTTGTGTTTAGTTTTCTGTGTAGAAGCTAATTAAAGCATGAGCAAAGTATAAACACACTGAAGAAACCATTCCTTTTTAGTAATGTTTTGAGCAAAGGGGACAGTATCCAGGAGTTCAAAGAGCTTTTTGTAGGTTGAAATGAAAGCTTAATTAAAAAAAACTCAGCTCAGTAATCCTGCTTTTACTTATTTCTCTAGCACAGCTTAGTTAAAAAGATTTTCTGTAAAATGTTTATTAAGTCAAAAACATAAGTTTTGTAAGCTATTCCTGAGTAGAATTGCTTCCCTGTATTGTTCTTGTAACGTGATGGTCAGGTATGGGGTACAGGGAGTTCAGGGAGCTCTAGGATATAGAGAGCTTTTGCAAAATATTTTTGCAGCTGAGGATGCATCTGGAGAACTTTGTCTTGTATCCCACTATGAGACACATCAGCATACTGGAGGAAGTCCAGCGCAGGGCAACAAAGATAATTAAGGCACTGTACTGCCTCTTGTATGAGGAAAGCCTAGAGAGCAGGAACTGTTCACCCCGGAGAAGAGAAGGCTCAAAGGGGATCTTAGCAATGTGTATAAAGAAAGGATGTGATGGAAAGAAGATGACTGGCAGTACCTGCTGGCAGGGCAAAAGACAATGGCACAAATAAGAACACATGAAATTCCATCTGGACACAGGAAAATGTTTTACTTTGAGGGTGGTCAAACACCGTAATATGTTGCCCAGAGAGGTTTTAGAGTCTCCATTTGTGGAGGTACTCTACAGCCTGCCTGGACACGGCAATGTGCTTTAGTTGACCCTGTTGAGCAGGGAGGCTGGAGCAGATGAGCTTAATAGGTCCCTTCCAACATGAGTGATTCTGTGATTTTCCAAGTCTTAAATGCAGTCTATAACATCATGTATAATGACTATGCTCATGACGTAGCTTTGGCTAAGCTTAGCTATTGCCACTTTTTTTTTTTTAATCTTAGAAGTTGCAGGTAGCGAGGGGATATTGTTACAGAATGTATGCTTGTAATACCAGTAATAAATGTTTCGAGATGCAGACTTTCTGACTGTGTGAAAAGTTGTTCATACACATATCTGTCTTACCTAAAAAAGATCTTCAGAAGGTGAAGTCATAACTTTTTCAAACATTCCAGTGAATGCTACTATTTCAGCCTACTTCTTCGATACAATACTAACATTTGTACTTATTTTAATTTACAGGATGGAGGTCTGCTTCTAAATAACCCTTCTGCACTAGCAGTTCATGAATGCAAGTGTCTTTGGCCAAATGTTCCATTGCAGTGTCTGGTGTCGCTGGGGACTGGTCGATACGAAAGTGAGGGAAAGGCAAATGTCACATACACCAGTTTGAAAGCCAAACTCACGAATGTTATCAGCAGCGCAACTGATACAGAAGGTTGGTATCTTAAGATACATTTGTACTGTGACTTTTTAAGGTTTTTTGTTTCTTAGAATTACGATTCCAATAGAGAGAGCCATCTGCAGCCTTTTGTCTTTCCCCTTCTCCTTTCTGCCCACCCTTACTTGAAACAAGCCTCTTCATAACTCATTTATAGTTGATGCTTTAGTAACAGTACTACAGGTATTCAGGAGGTGATAACATGAGTGTGTTTCTTAGCCTTATTTCCATGAGTCTTCATCGTCACTGTATTGATGAAAAGCTCTCAATGTATGAGGTCTCAACTATTGATAACATAGGTATAAGGTAAAAGGTAAAAAGATATCTTAAAATTTATCAGAATGACAATGATAATCCAGCAGGATTTATATGAAGTCTTATATTTTTACTTGTGCTTCAGAATAAAGGCATACTTGGCAATGTATTTAATTAGAAAAATTACATTTTCTTATATTTGGTTTGGTTGTTTCCATAATCAGAAATGTTTAATAGTTATTGTAGATCATCTGTTGGCCTTCCACAGGTTCAGAAAAAGTATTGTAGTCAGTTCTTTTCTGTGTCTTCAACATGCAGTTTTCCAAGGACAAGAATGCATCTACTGATGATCATGACTTCCATTGCTGTCAGGAGAAGCCAAGCATGCATTTTGCAAAATTAACTGTTCCTAGGATAGGACTGCACAGGAACTCACTAGCATTTTACATCTGCTTTGTTTTTATAAGCACGAAATAGTGATATGTAGATGCTTTCTTTTTCCTCTTACTAAGGGAACTGGTACTGTAAAAAGCTGGGTATCAAGAAATACTCCTTGGGTCTAGATCCCTTGCTGCAAGATCTCTGTCAACTGTCATAAGTAAGAAAAAGCTAGATTTTGGGCTGCCTTTTTTTAATTTTTTGCACAGTCTTGGAAAGGCAGTGGGAATTGCAGGAAGGAGAGACATGCTGGTCACTTTTGTCAAGGGAAGAAAAAGTTTCATTGCGGCTAAAAAATCAGACAAGAAATTTGATTGGGGAAAAGGAGGAAAGGAAAGTTTATTGTGGAGACTAAGGGAGAGGAAGTGGAAAGAAGGGAGAGTAGATATGAGCAAATGGGGGGTTAAATTTAACCTTGAAGTCCATCATAATATATGTAAAAATAATTAATTGCAAACAAAACTTCTGGTTTTTATGGCAGTTTTAGCCATGTATTCTTCATTAATTTCAATCAATTTCATGATACCTACTTCTGTTAGTACAGCGTGTAACAAATCATGGGTGTTCTGAATGGGAGTACATCAAGTTACATTCCTGCTCTTCAGAATGCACTCTCATTTACAAGGAAATGGAATGTACATGTAATTAAAAATCTGGATAGCTGCAAAGCCTTCTTAATTGTTGTACCACTGAAATTCATCTTGGAATAAAAGATGAAGCTTTGCCAAAGTAAACAGAGCTACAGGGTCATTTGCAAACCTTCTAATGAGAAAGGGGGGTTGATAAGGCAGTGGTGGAATAATGTTTACTCAGCAAAGCAGCACATATTTGCACTTACTGTGTCACTCCAGAGCACTTGTTCAGAGAGTGCTGGACTATTTGTCTGTCTCAGTTATAGTTACATGTTTCCTTCATTTTGTTTTCAATACAGAAGTTCACACCATGCTGGATGCACTGTTACCTCCAGATACGTACTTCAGATTTAACCCTCTTATGAATGAAGACATAGCTCTGGATGAAAGCCGTAAAGAGAAACTCAATCAGCTGCAGACAGATGGAATTCGTTATTTAGAACGAAATGAAGAAAAACTGAGAAAAGCTGCAAAGATATTAACACAGGAAAAAACAACTTTACAGAGGCTTCAGGACTGGATAAGATTAAAGGCTGACATGTATGAAGGCCTTCCATTTCTTTCCAAATTGTGAAAACATAATGCATGAAAAATCTTAAATGTAAATCTTGTGCCAGAAATCTATTCAGTACTGTTAAGAGAGAATGTTTATTAGGGGTAAATAGCATCTATGGAAAGCTGTCAGAATTCTGAAGAAAGCCATTCAGGTTGACTGTTTTGTGCACACTTACTTGATACAAGATTTTACGGTGTTAATTATTTTTTGAACTTTATGGATCTTACTGTTGTTTTACTTCAGTTTCTTAAAGTTAGTAAAACTGAAAATTATGAAAACAATTGTGCTATATGTTTTGGGGTGTATGTGCCATAATTATGGTAGCAGAAAAAATTTACCAACTACTAGACCTATTTGAAGTTAACTGAAAATAAAATCCTTATTCACTTCAGTGTAGGCAATGTACTTGTTAGGCTCTTATGCAGCCAATGAATTTAACAGAAATGTTACATTCATACGAAAACTTTGCCTGTGTTAATTGCACTTTTACATTTGAAAGATAAATTTTTTTTCCAGTGGATTTTGTATATAACAGTATTAAGATGTTTGGATGACTATAAATATTAAATTATCATAATTAACCGATACATGAGGACTTGCTGCTTATTATTTTTATCAGGATGACTTAAGATAGGTTCATTCATTATTTGAAAACAATCCCAAGCCCCAAAACTTCACTTGAGCAGCTATTCCTGGCATAGGCTAAGGACATAAAATCTTGAAGTAGTTCATGTGAGTGAGAGGCTTAACATAGAAGCCTCAGTTTTGGATGCCAAACTTCAGGCGTCTCTAGTCAAGAAGGAAGTTAGCAGATTAATTGCACATTTCCTGTTCTCTTCTAACTTTCATATATGCATCCTCTAAGGTAATTTTAAGAGTTGTGAAGTTACCTGTTAGAGCTTACGATGATCCTACTGCTTATTCCTTTACAACTTTATGCTGATGTCCAGAGGGGTGGTGTGGTAAGCTATGATGATAGAGTATGGCAATGAAACGGCCCATTCAACAACAGGAAGGTGTACACCCCAGTTCTTCCAAGAGGTATGACTGCAGTGAAGTTTGAATTGGACACAGCTGCACTTACCCATTAATAAGATCACATGACAGGTTTCTGGGTGAGTTCTTGCTTCTAAGTAGACAGCTACAGTATATGAAAATATTTACAAGGTAAAATATGTGTTTTATGCAGTAGATGAAATGTCCAGTTTCACCAAAAAACAGTGCTTTTGTCACTTTGCCTTTTGAGACCAATCACCTGCCATTGCATGATCTAAAAAATATGAGAAGTTCTCCAAGTACTCTCTACTCTTCTCATGGATAAATTTAATATTACACTGATTAGGGAATGTAAACTAGGAAAGCCACCTGGTTTTTGAATGTGTAAAAGAATATCTCAATTTAGTTTTACTTACATATCAGGTTATTTTTAGTTCTTTACAAGCTGCCTACAAAGTCTCCACTGTGGCTCTGTTGAAAACAGTAATTTTCTGTGGAGCCTTGGTTTTTCTATTCTGCCTTCCAGAAGACTGCATTAGACTTACTTTAGGCTGCCAAGACATGTATTTTGTCTCCATGTTACTAGACATGGCTTTTCCAATAATTTGGATTTACATAATTGCATTTAATCAGCTTGCAAGAGTGAAAGCAAGTACCATTTTTCCTTCAAAAGTACCATTCGCAAAAGAGTACTTTCTCGCTGGTTGCTTTCCTAGTTTGTAGGTTCAACCCGCAAACTAGGACATGAGAAGCGCATGGTCTTCATGTTAGACCTCTGTAAAGATTTTAATCTTTGATTTGCATGAAAGGAAGTCTGGTTCTGAGTTGCATAAATATTAGTATTTGAGATAGAGGTCATGCATTTAAAGATAGGTGATAACCATACCACCAGGTTTGCTCTTACATGCCTAGAGAGGGTAAAAGAATCATGGCTCTTAAACAAGTGAGGTCAGGGCTACATACAAAAAGCAAGATCAAAAGGCTGTATTTAAATCAGGTTCATTCCATGAAAATATTCTGATTCAGTTTAAATGCATTGCTGATATTTTACATTGCTGTTTTTAGAAGAGGAAGGGAGGAGTTAATATTTCAGTTGATGCAAGATTTGGATCTGTGATTACACTTTTTTCTGAAAGCTACTGTCTTATCTTCATTCACCCTTTTTCCTCTTTAGTGCTGTAACAATATTTTTTTCTTACGTGTGGCTTTCTAAACTACACTTGGAATTGAGTTGCCCTGTAAAGTAATTAATTCAGACTGGTTTAGGCTGCATGTATTGAATCCTTTCAAACTAAACTCTTTGATCCTCATTCTTGCAAGTGCTACACTGTCTATCAGGCGATAATTAGGAGTTTGCTCTCCCCTCTGAACCACTTTAAAATGTGCAGGCGCAACAGTTTTATCACTCTAGCTGTAATTAGCTTTTAGTTACTTCAAAAAAATAGTGGTAGTTTGCAAGGAATCTTAACTATCATGGATGTGTTCCTACACCACTGTATGTAAAGTAAAACCATGTTCAGAGCATTTATTGAGACATAACATGTAGAATCCCACCTGATACTTTAATAGAATAAAATGGAATAGGGAGAACTTGCAGAGGAATCAGGACTGGCTAAATAAGGAAAAAGAATTTTAAACTAAGGGGATATACTGATAGGGAGCAGAGGGATTACTGCTGGGCCAAATGCTAATATATTTGAATAATCATTTGGATGAGCTGAAGAACATGGTAATTATCATCACAGGTAAATCTAGGAGAGATAATGAATATTTTGAACAACAGGATTTCAGCGCAGCACGGTTTTGAGAAGAATGAAAAAAGTGCCTCTGAAGAATAAAAATATATAATGAACAGTGGGAGAAGGAATACTGTAATGCAGAACATCATGTAAAGGAATCCTGCTTTGAAGTAGCACCCTTGGGAATGCTGTGCTGTTATCCACTTAACAAATCGAGTCAGCAGTCACAACCACAAAAATAACTGAGTGTATCAATGTACTAGAGAATTTCTTGACCAGGAAATTGTGAACAAACCTGTTAAAAAAAAAGATTTAAAAAAAGAGATAACAATGGGAATTTTTGATCTAGACTAAGAAATCACAAGAAGACAGCAGATAAGCATTATAGGTTGCTCATGAAGACAAGATTTGCCTGCCCAGGTGAGTGTTCCCATTTCATGTGCCAGGTTTGGATCCTGAAAAGAAAAGAAGTTCTTGCTTTAGTGTAAGAAGTGATATTGTTGAATTTTTGGTAAATTGCTAATATCCTTACTCTGATTTTAAAAGACAAGAAAAAAAGAGTCCAGACCAAGAAATTATAGATTCACAGAATCATAGAATACTTTGGGTTGGAAGGGACCTTAAAAAGATCACGTAGTTCCAAACCCCCTGCCATGGGCAGGGGCACCTCCCACCAGACCAGGCTGCCCAAGGCCCCATCCAGCCTGGCCTCGAACACCTCCAGGGATGGGGCAGCCACAGCTTCCCTTGGCAACCTGTGGCAGTGTCTCACCACTCTCACAGTGAAGAAATTCTTCCTTTTATCAAGCCTAAATCTGCCCCTCTCGAGTTTATACCTTGTGGTGATTTTAACCAATCACCAGAAGCCTTTATGAATAGTCCCTCTCTAGCTTTCCTGTAGGCCCCTTTCAGGTACTGGAAAGTCACATTAAAAGCTATAGACATAAAATAGTCGCCCTTTCTGCAAAGTCAGAAAGAAAAAAAAAACCCTGTAAGTCTTCTCTTAGTTTCTCATTATCCATGCAGAAGGAAATCTTAATTGAAGGAGGTTTCATTACCGAAGTAAAGAAAACTTACAAATGTTGAGGCGCAATCACTGATATAAGGTTATTTCCTGTCAGTGTCCGTTCCAGCAGTGATATGAAGATGCCAGTTGTAATGCACAAGGCACAAGCGGCAGCAGTTGAATACAATTATAATTTTAGTCACCACTATTAGAGAAAGAGATATTCAGACTAAAACAGATGCAAAGAAGGGCTGCCAAAGGGAAGATGAAGAGAGCATGGTTTGTTTCATTTAAGTAAAAAAGGGCTGGAAGGAGGGTACATGCTGCTGTTTTGAAATACTACAGGAAAGAAAAAAACAGTAAGCTAAAGGGCAACACTTGCATAAAACCAAATGTGCTCAGACTGACCAGAAATAAAATTTAGCCATAAAGTAAAAAGGTGCTAAAGTCCTGAGGAGCAAGAATACAGAATAGCTATGTAGAGAACTAACAGAGCAGAAGATGGGGCCCTCACTACAAGAAGGATGTTGAGGCTCTGGAGCGAGTCCAGAGAAAAGCAACAAAGCTGGTGAAGGGACTGGAGAACAAGTCTTAAGAGGAGCGGCTGAGGGAACTGGAGTTGTTTAGCCTGGAGAAAAGGAGGCTGAGGGGAGACCTTATTGCTCTCTACAACTACCTGAAAGGAGGTTATAGAGAGAAGGGTGCTGGCCTCTTCTCCCAAGTGACAGGACAAGGGGGAATTGCATCAAGCTCCACCAGGGGGGTTTAGGCTGGACATCAGAAAAAAAAATTTCATAGAATGGGTTGTTGGGCACCCAGGCTGCTCAGGGAGGTGGTTGATTCACCTTCCCTGGAGGTGTTTAAGAAACAGACGGATGAAGTGCTGAGGGGCATGGTTTAGTGGCAGTTAGGAGTGGTTTGACTCGATGATCCTGGAGGTCTTTCCAAGCTAGGATTCTGTGATTCTGTGCTATTTTAGTGAAACTGAGCTTATTAATGGGGTTCTATAATGCAGTGTGAGAACAGTTACCAGTCTTTACGGCCAACTGAGTCCTAACTTATGCAGCAGGGAAGAACTTGTTATCCCCTTATATATAACAGAATCCATAGGCTTTTGGAAGCTTCTAACAGCTCCTTCTCATTAGATCTAGTAGATAAGGATTATGTCTTGTCTTTGATCCATCACTTACAGAGCATTTCATTTATTTTGCTTTCCTTGTCTAGCTGGTGAAGGGAGCTGACAGACACTGAAGTAACACAGGACACGTGACAGGAAGAAAGGAAAAATTGGATGTGTGCTTACTACTCATTGACACCATTCATTTTTCATCAGAGATTAAAATACTTGTATGCTGCTGGGTCAACAAATAGTGCTGGTTTTCTTCCATTAAAAGACTTCTCAAAGTGACAGGTATTAAATACAAACATAACCTGTAGCAGGAGAGGCTATGTTAATGCTTTCTACTTAAGGACTGCACTCCTAGGTGTAGCTGGGATATATACTGATTTTCTTTTGTGCTCAGCTGCACAAGGCAAAACCACTTTTTTGACACTGTTCTGCAGAAAGCGAGTCAGATTTTTACATCTTGCAGAAGTGAGGGACAGTTTGGTTCTAGAAATAAGGGGTATTCTTAGTGTAATCGTATTGATTTACAAATTAAAATAAGCATACAAAATTCCTTTTCCTCAAAATCTGTAGGAACAAGATGAGCAGGCTCTTTTCTTCATCCAGTCATACATCACTGAGGTGTGAATTAAAGCAGTGCTGCCTCCTGATTCCTCTGTTGGCTGTTTAGCCTCCTCATTGCCACACCTGCAGTCACGTGTGCTGGTACATATTGGTTAATTCCAGTGTGCCACATGGTCCAATACTTCGCTGATGGTCTTCACTGCTTGCATCTACTTACGTAACAAGAACAGAATTCTTTTAAATTGTTCTTCCTTCAAGATTTAACAAGCACATTTATATTATTTATTTTAACAAAAATGACAGACTTCAGTCAGAGGGAACCATTAGCAACTTTCAGCATAGTACAAAAATTAAACAAGCACCGAAACACTTCAGTTCTTATATCCTTGGTAATGCATGCTTAATCTTCAGTAACAATGCTATTTTTCTTTTTATTCACTATTTCATTTAATTTATCAGTTTATCATAGCAAATAATCAATAGGTCTTTCACTATATAGTTGCAATAGCGTAAAAAATACACAGTAGCATTTTGAAATCTTTGTCTTTCAGGAAGAAGATGTATTCAGCATTTTCACATAAAAACACAGAGACAACCTGGAAAGATCACTAGTACTATTGAAGTGTAATGCTGAGTTCAGCAAACTTATGATTTTTAGTATGTAAAAGCTTTATTTATTATTTTCAATACCTTGCAAACTAGAAATAGAACAGCTTTTTGTGCTCATACCAGTATTTTGTAATTGAAGAAGATAATAATCATCACAATGCTATCACAGGGAAACAGTCTTCCAGAATGTCTCAAAATTTTGATAGCAACACCCCAAAAGTTATTTCTTTAAAACCTGGTCTGTGTCCACTCTTGGGTATAACTTCAGCAAAGCTGCTGCTCCCTGCTTCCTCACCATCTCTCTGTAAAAATCACAAATATAGACCTCTCCTGCCCTTTCATACACATCATTTGAATGTATTATCAGGCAGGTAAATCTGGCAGTCATGGAACACTTCTAACAGTGAAAAAACAAGGCCTATATTGCAAAGAAAAAAAAGCAGAAATGCTGGAGAGTTTTAAAGCTGAGTAGGAACACTTCTATCCTCCTACAAGGAAAGGCAGATATCCCAGATACTGCTTAAAATGTGGAGTCAAAGGACAAACCCATTGACACTGCTAAATCTGACTTCAAAGCATTGCTTTACAGAGTCTGCTAAGACATAAGCATGTCATAACTTAAAAACTTGAGCATTGTGTCCATTCTGATTTATTTCTAGCTAAACATCAGATTTAAAACCATCACTAAGCAGGCCTGAACAATTCTTAGACAAATCTGGACAGCAGAAAAGACGATAATATTTCTGTAGCAGACTGAGTTTTAAATAATTTTCACTAGCTATGTCATAAATCCTTGGGAGGAGCTACAGATAAGTAAGGAAAGCTTAGATGAGATTTCCAGGAAGCAAGTAAGCTCTGGGCAGCTGTTAATTGTATGGGTTTATGTCTATACAAATGGTTGTGCAGGTTACAGAGAGTAAAGAAAAAAGACAAAATATTTCCAGCATGATGCTGTTCTACATATATTGTGTCTGGCCTGTAGAGTGCATTGTCTTTGAGAAAATGAAAGCTTTTCCTCATCAGTTATGCAGAGCTCAGCACACTCCAGCCTCTCAGCTAAATGTCACCTCTTTAAAAACTAATCTTTTTACAGCAGGTGTACTGTAATTCAACTTCAAACAAATACTGTTAAAAAAATAAATATTTCCAGAAAGGAAAAAAAAAAAAAGGTTTCCAGACCCAAATATATCCAGCAAGTGTTAGATCAGAGAGGTTGATGCCACCTTTTGTCAGTGACTGCTGCAAGGTGGCTGGAAGGCACCGTCAGGGTGGCACACCCAGAAAGCAGCACTACTTGCCCCGTGGCCATCAGTTACCCAGCAGACATCCTCTTCACCCACATCAGAGCTGTAGAAACTTCATCTCAGTAGTCACCAGTCAGGCCTTTACATAATTAAACCACACAGAAAAAGATACTTCTATTTCCTTCTGGAGATCATGAGGAAGAAGACTCAGATCATTATTAGAGTCCGAGACACAATGCCTTTGCTTTCCTCACTCACAATAGCAATTTGTAAAGAAGAAGCTCTTGCAGCCAGGCCTCAGAAAACAATACTCCATGGTCACAATGGCCCACAGTCAGCATAAAAGCACTAGAAGCATTGAGAGGACTATTTCTCAGGTCTCCAAAACACATTGAAATGACTGATTTCCAGCTCAGCTTTGACTGCCAAACCCTAAGGGCATTGTGAAAGACTGGCAGCATCAAGCAGTCCCTCTGCCACATTGCAAAAACATTTCAGATCTGGGGAGTCCCTAGAACAAATAAACTCCAGCTGACAGTAGGTACCTTGTTCTGACAAACTGTTCTATCAAGAGCATCTCTGACAGAGTTAGTATCAAGTGCGGACGCTCAGGGATGTTCATTAAATGAGCAGAGCATTGCTTTTAGCTGGAAGCTGCTGCCAATCCTACTCCTTTCTGTCCAGGACAGCTCCTCAAAGGAAGACTCCCATGCCAAGCTTCTGTCCCAAACAAATCTACTGTACAATGATACAACACAGTTCCCAAGCTATATTCATTATGGGTGCTACTAGAGGCACACTAAAGGGAGACGAGAATGGAACCTGAAACTGCACAAAGCACACCCAAAGTCTGTACAAAGTAGCAAACAGCACTTCTAATTAGGTGCTCAGAAGTATGTGTTTTATCATGACAGTTCCTGGATTTTCTTCCTTAGTTACCTAAAAAGAAACAAGAATAAAGAGCTTTTAGAGCTTTTTCAAAAGGTAAGTCACACTGTCAGACAGTATTTGTGAAAACAAACACACTGCATCTCATAAACCCTTTCTCCACAACAGTAAACAGCAGATTAGAAAATGATTGAATGTAGTTGATTTTCTAATCTGATGCAGACATGCTCGGATAGCTTTATAGAGATATAGCACTGCAGCCTTCATTTAGCTTGAATTAAATGATACCTTCTACAGCTAGACTGTATTTTAGCGTTAATCTCTTGTCTGTATTCACTTCCTGTGATGGTCAACAAATCAGCTCACAAAAGTTTCAATGTTGTTATCTTGCATCTTTGAGCTTTTATTCACAAACTGTATCAGAGCTGTGTATCTCTAACCTCCACACACATATATCTATTGTTACAAAAATAAGATGCCACATTATATGCTGGCAAGTAGTCAGCTGTGCACTCAGTTGTATATTGTCTTCCACGTCTCTGCAAAGATGTCCAGGATTTTATAGTTTTGCTCAGACAACTCATTGTACTTATTATCATCTTGCTTTCAAAATCTAGATTAATAGCTGTTGTTAATTAAGGTCTAGATTTACCTCCCTAGGGACAAAAGATACGATAGCATGTCTAGATGAATCACTACCTGAGCACTGCTTCAAGATATTCTCCTCTTTCTGAAAAAAGGTAAATTGTTCCACATTCTAAAGAATTTTTTTTTCACTCCATCCTGTGGACTCACCCAAACCTGGTTTTACTTCTAATACCCCTGTACCTCTGATACTGTGTTTTAAAGTACTGTCTTTAATGATCACATGCCTAATTTTGAAACCTAATACTGCTCTTACAAACAATTGTTAAACGGCTTACAGAGCATTCTTTTTGCTCATCTATATCTCTGTTTATTTCTGGACAAGCGTGTAATTGCTTAAGATAGCTCTCTTCATGTAACTTCTTGAATTTGTGCCATAGAACAAAAGATGATAAAAGTATTACAGCAAAAAAAGGCAGTAGCCTTGACTCTCCTGCTCAAAAATGTCAGTATTACAGCATTTCTAAACTTTTCAGAACACAAATGTTTCTCAGAATAACAGATAACAGGAGAAATGAGAAAGTCATTATTACATAACTAAAATAGCAGAATCTCATAGACAGTGCCAAGGCATTGATTTTAGGTATGGTAGAGGGTTCCTTCCTAATCACAAAAAAACCCCCAACTTCAGAACACAAGGGGAAGTTCGCAGTAAAAAACAAAGTTTGATGTCAAAAGTAACATATACTGTGTTTTTAAAGAGAAATTAAGATGACAGGTGAATCTATTTGGCTTGAAGACACATATCGAAACAGTAAGCCATAACTTCATTTGTGTTTCAGTTACAGATATTTGTATATCAAACATGCACAATACTAACAAATATTAAATAAAATGGTTATTTACCGTATTTAAATAAGTGGGGGAACTCAGCCCTAAAGCCATTTCTGTGATCCATGGCAGTGGAAAATGGTGAACAGATGCATGCACGCATATAGAAAAAAAAAGGATGTATCCACTCCCAGTTAGAAGTTCATTATTAAGAGTACAGTCATTCTCCTGGCTCAATTTTAGGGTCTGCTTTAGATTATAAAGCCAGGTGATCCATCCCATAGATCCTCAGGTTGCCACCACATCTCCTAAGGCTGGCGGACCCACATTGGCTCCAGCTGTGGGCATTAGAGCCTGCCAGCTACACCTGAGGGCTAGCTCCAGCCTATGGACCACATCGCTCCTCACCAGTTGTTATTTACAGCACCAAGGTGCAACAAGGCTGCGTGCTTTAGCTTTTTAGGCTTGCTTGCACTCTGCCTTTATTATCAAAGAAATGAAAATTTCACTTGGTATTAATCAGTTTGAGTAAACCAGGGAAACTTTTTTGCACCACCATTGGTGACAAAGTATCACAGAGTCTGTGTTCTGCCACTTCAGCTGCCTGATTTAAGGGTACATAGCTGGTAACTACAGTAATTTGCTCCTGCAAGTTTTCAAAATATTCATGAACACTACTGAAATGACGAAACTGCTGGATTCTGGTAGAAGTCAGCACCACAGCAAGCAGGGAAGCAGGTTATAGGACCAGAGGAGGTGAGTGATTATCCTTTAGAAGTGAACCCTGCCTAAACACTTTCGAAGGAGCAAGGTCAGTTAAGGAATAAGACTGACAATCTTAGGAATACGAACTGGAAAAGGGCTCATTTCCAGTGAAAGGAAAGCGTGAACACCAGGGATAGTACATCATTTACAAAGGTTTTTCATGCATTTCAGTGGCATATAGCGCACAGATGGAAGATACCCAAACTCCACCATAACTGCTGCATGTGATACTAGCTCTTCCTGCAAAGTGTAAATAATGAGACAGAGAAGATTCATTTCCAGTATTCTTCTCAGAAATTGGGTCACTTCCTTTCAGTTTGTGAAAATAAAATGATATACTCTTGCCAGAAAACAAAGGAAAAATAATGAAGTTTGAGGACTATGTGGCAAAGAGCAGAGGGTTATGGGAGATCAAGCAGAAGAGGACACAGTGAAGCATTCGGTTGCTTTACTGAGGAGTGCTATGCCAGTATATTGTGAATTGAAATGATCAAGCAAAAGACAAAAACACAGACGGAAGCTCATCTACTAGAGACAGAAAGGTAAAACTAAACAGATCTGCTTGCTGTTTATGTATCTGTGCAATTTTCTATAAGGAATGAGGGGATAAAAGAAAGGTATTCATTCTGTTTCTTCTGAAACTCCCACCCACACATGCAAAAAGGCCTTTGCAAATTTGCTGCACCTCAATTTAATCTTACAAGCATAGGGAAATCTATTTCCAACAGGATGCCACCTGTCAGCATTTGGAACAACTCAGCATGTTTTCACTTTAAACTTCCTTTCTCTTCTTAAGTGTGTATATATTACATTCCTTGTGATACAGGACAGCTTTGGCTTTAATTCATTTGCTCAGTTCCACGTTAATGTTTTTTTACCCTGAGTCTTTCAAAGTATTTGGTGTATCTGAGGTACATTTCTTTAATTCTTCTGAATTCTCAATTCATACCTAGAGGTCATCAAAACTGGAATGTTCCCAGGGTATTACAGCTCCTCTTCCAAGTTTCCCAAAGGGCTATTGATTGGCTATTGCAGTGATCATCAACAACACCAGGTACTGCTTTTCCTCCCATCCTGGGTGTTTTACCCATGTGAATTTTACATTTTCAGGGTTAGAAACCTTACATTTAAAGTAATTACAGTTTTCTGTAGCTTTAAAAATACATTATTTTTATTCTGCTATAGGGACCAACACAAGAGAATCTTGGAAATACGTTTTGCTCTGCAGAAAAAAATAAAGCTGATTGTCCACTGTTGTCTGCTTCAGAAAACTACAAGGACCATGAACTGATGTCTCCTCTGGGAACCTGGTAGAGCCAGTCAATTTATCCAGAGATTTTCTCACTTAAACTGCTTCAAGAAATCCAAACACAAGCCATTAGGGCAATGGTATGTTTGTCATTTAAAACTAATCTCACCCCTAGAAGTCCAACAGACTTAGAGAACAAAGTGAATCCTAATCAAGCAGACTAGCAAAGCCTTTTGGGCATTTTTCTAGTTCAAGACTAAAGGATAACTTCAAAAGGACTTAATTGATGCTTTTTTTTCACCAAAGTTTTCCTCCCCTCCTTCTCGGTTTCCCAGGCAAAGCCTTTCCTTCATTCTAAAACTTACTACCTGTCAAAATTTATATTCAGGTGTTGGGAAAGGGAGCAGACATTACTCTTTCATCAACTTAGCTCTTCTTCTCTGTCATGTGAAAAGACTTAAACACATATTCAATTTTTTGATGTGTGGATCATTAAGTTAATTTGCATGATGTATATGCACAATAAATAAGTGCATGAACATTTGGTGGATTGGAATGAAATTTCTCTAAAGGAAGAGGTAATAGCTCTAATAGCTACTAGGCATTTTCCAGAATCTTGGAGTTGCTCCCTCGCACATTTCCATAATGGAAACCCCCCCACTGAAGACAAACTCTCTTAACCTTTGAGATGCTTAGCTGAAAAATGTAACAGGTTAAGTCTTAAGGTCAAGCTTGACTTTAAGCTCCTGCTTTTGAAAATAAGAAGCCCCTTGGAAAAGCTGCCTGCAGTCAGTAGACTTCTGATCTTTGTGAAACAGCTTTTCAAGAAACCTTGAGCCATGAATTAGCCTTGTAAGAGATTTTTAACTGTCTCAGTCAATCTCTTCTACTATAAAAATGTGAACACTAATCATGTACACAAAATGTGTTGGGTATTTGCAGACAGTTTAATCTGCTGTATGTGAAGGACTTCCTTCATATTCCTATACCACACAAAACACTGGTCCTTTCAAAATCAATATCAAATTTCCACTGACTTGAGCCATTTCACCCTGTTGAATACAGCTGTCAAAAATAGATGTAGTTTCTGTAATATGCCATGGATCATGTTAAATACATATTTTGTGTATTCCTTTCAAGTTTCTGCCATGTTCCAACAGGTCCTTTATGTTTCTTGAGATCACCTTCTGAACACGGCCAGAAGTACTGTGGTCTGCATACTTTGGTATCTGTTTTAAAAAGTTGACCTCTCTCTTTTACCTAAACAAAAATGTGATCTCTTAAGCATTCTCAGAGCACAACCATCTGATTGACTGATTAAACTTGACAGAAACTCAAGCTGATGGCAATATCTTCCTGTGATTAGAAGTGTCCAGGGTGTGTGAGATGTATGCTTAACTCCTTTTTTAGCCTTTGCTAACTAGCAGCTAAGAGATGGAGTATTTAAAAAAAAAAAGAGTGCTGCCATCTCTACTTCTGAAGGTATTTCACTTTGCATAGAATTATTAAATACTCACAGACAAAGAATGCCCTAATCGTTAGTCTACCTAGTCAAGTGACTGGGGAGAAGGGAGACCATTTACAAATCTAATTACAAGAAGATACAAAAAAGCAGTGATATAGGGTAGAACTCAAATTTCCCCATACACAGGCAAATACAGCAATTACAGAGTTTCTGCTTGATGGTGTGAGATATATTTTATGTTTATAATCTTACTTTCAGTATTTAACTATCCTGTACAAAGTGGAAGAGCCTCAGCAGGGTGGATTGAAAACTGTCTTCATCCTCAGATTCTCTTAAGAGATACTGTAAGGTTTGTGCCCTGAGAAGTTAGAGTTAATTAAGCTAAAGAAATGACTGACTGCAGACCTACTACTTCCCCTCTCAGCATTCTAACAATGAAGCTAAAGAGAGATAGGACAGGTGACAGCACTGGCAGCTCCTCCTCTCCATCTGCTCCCTGAAGAACAGGATCCTCTCCTTTCACTTTGCATTCAAGCATCAAGTTCCTGAAGGAAGTTTCAGCTCTGTGAATCTCTCCCAGCAGCTTGGAATATCTCAAGTCCTAAAACCACAAGATTAAACCCACGTTCCACGTGGCTGTCACTAACTGGCTCTTAGCCAGTTAGCCTTCTTAGATTTTTTAAACACTAATTTCTTGTATGGGAAGCTTAGGTGATAGCTTATATATCTTATATGGCAGTACCTAATTATAGTCACAATTTGTCTTTTGAGAAAATAGTTCTGAAGACTTAAATTAAGTATCATTTTTCAATTCTTGGCAGCACTTCAGTGTCTTTCCTATACGATTCTCTAGCTAGCCTAGTTCTCAGTATATTTTACATCAAAACACATCCTCTGACTGGTTGTTTGTGAAAGCTGAGTTTGCTACTCTGCACCAAACAGTGCAGCTTTCAACATCAGACATTATCACCAAAGCTTTTGATCTTGTTTTTGGTCTCTTTTCTGCTTAGAAA
Source organism: Piaya cayana (assembly GCA_013389865.1). Lineage (NCBI taxonomy): Eukaryota > Metazoa > Chordata > Aves > Cuculiformes > Coccyzidae > Piaya > Piaya cayana. The sequence continues at coordinate 63,823 of WAAB01005032.1, forward strand.
TAGTCACATTTTATGCTGCTATAGTAAGCACTGTCTTCCAAAAGATATTAGTCCAGCAGTAAGGGTGTTTACTACTGTGGTATCAGAAGACCCTCCAAAAGAAACTTGAAATGCACATAAATAAATTAGATTAAAATTTATCTCAAAAGTTGTTCTAGTTTTCATTGGGAGGGCCCTGTAATACACTGGATACAATTAGTCTAAATTTTTTTTTACTTTCAAAAAATGGGGTATTCCTCACCATTTTACTCTGTATAAAGTAGTCTGCATGGCACCCTGTGCTCCATTCACCACTCTAAGACCTCAAAACAAGTGGAACAGTGGGACAATGGGATAACTCATTTTAAAATTACATGGGTGGCATTTGGCTGAGTAAATGCAGACTTACAAATGTAGACATTTACAGCTGAATGACACACCCACTGGTCCTGTTACAGTCAGTGGACAGAAACAGGCATTTCTAGGATGCAACTCAGCTTATCTTAACATAGACATCTAAAATAGGTTAGATGAATCATATACTAAAAGTGCCTATTTCTGGATCCCTTTATACTCAGTGAAGAGTGTGACTAGCTCAGATGCAGACGTTCACATAGCAGACATCTAAAGTTAGGTGAGATGAACAATCCAAGATGTTTTCCCATATCCTTTAAAAACGCTTGGCCTAGGAATAAAATGTCAAAGAATTATTTTCAGCTAACTAGCTTCTTCCAATATATCAGTCCTCCGATTATTTTATTTGTTAACCTCTTCCTAAAACACTTTGCAAATGTTTACATCATGACTGATAGCCATCACAGGAAAGTTTTTGATAGCTTTTCCTGTGTCACAATACTGCAATTATGTGTATTCATTTTGTGTATTGATTAAATGAATGTGTCGTGCACTTGCTCAATGCTTCCCTAAACAAAGACTACAAAAAATCCCAAGAGATTAATAGAGAAGAAGGTGATAGATTTAGTGAATCAAGGTTGATATTAAAGTAACATGAAGATTAGAACACTACACATGGAACTGCCCATCTGCAGATACAGTTGCAGCAGGCAAAGTGAGAAGAAATGCTACAAAATACATTATAATAACTACAGAATAGTTGCAAGGCACCACTCTCCTACCACTATGGATGATACTCATCCACAACAGCGGATGCCATCACCAGCTCCCAGCTCTATAATAGGCTGTATAAACCTTTGAATTTACTTGTTTACTGATAATTGTATGTATGACACTGGTGAGACCGCACCTTGAATCCTGTATTCATTCTGGGTCCCTCACCACAAGAAGGATGTTGAGGCTCTGGAGCGAGTCCAGAGAAGAGCAACAAAGCTGGTGAGGGGGCTGGAGAACAGGTCTTATGAGGAACAGCTGAGCGAGTTGGGGTTGTTTAGCCTGGAGAAGAGGAGGCTGAGGGGAGACCTCATTGCTCTCTACAACTACCTGAAAGGAGGTTGTGGAGAGGAGGGAGCTGGCCTCTTCTCCCAAGTGACAGGGGACAGGACAAGAGGGAATGGCCTCAAGCTCCACCAGGGGAGGTTCAGACTGGATATCAGAGAGAAATTTTTCACAGAAAGGGTCATTGGGCACAGGAAAAGGCTGCCCAGGGAGGTGGTTGATTCACCTTCCCTGGAGGGGTATAAGGGATGGGTGGATGAGGTGCTGAGGGACATGGTTTAGTGACTGATGGGAATGGTTGGACTCGATAATCCAGTGGTTCCTTTACAACCTAGTGATTCTATGATTCTACAATTCTATGATTTGAAAAACCCCGCTTTGTGCTATTGAATGTGTGAATTTGTTTATCTCAGTGATACAAAAAATATGAAGTTTAAATTCTTGGGTGAATTGTAAGGCTATAATCAGACCAGCTGCCACATTTCAGCCTAATCCTACATTAATATAGAGTTGTTTATTACACCCTCCTTGCAACAGTGAAATCCATTCATTTGGTTTCTGTGATCTAACTTGCACCAAGTGGGTTGCCACAGCCCATTGGTTTGTGCTTATAAAATTTGGTACACTTGCCATCCAAAAACTAATGAGATCTTTGCTCTTGCTTTCAACTTGAATCTTTCCTCTTAAGTGTGTTGCCGTCCTAAGTGCACCTCCTAAAGGTTTGGTTTGCCACATTCCCCTGGGAATCTGATAAGGATGCACAAAGATAGCTTGCTTCAAAATCATGCTTCTCTCAGCATTTTATACCCATATTTTCTCAAAGCCAGACATGGGTACAGATTCTCCTTATGGAACACAGTATCTTGGAAGCAAAGTTAGGCAATATTCTAATATTTTAGACTCCCTGTTTACACATTGCTGAATGTTTACTTAGACCTTATTTAAGATTAAACAAACTTGTGGGAAAGAGAGGAGTTTTATTGCAAGGAAAAATGTAAGCAAACAAACAAAAGTAAACCACATTTAGGGGTACAAAATAAATTCAAGTACTTGCTTCTTTCTCTTTATAAAAAGGATTTTCTTCACATCCATCTAATCTTCTTTGCATAGTCAGCTCTCAGGCAATAATACCTTGGCCTCAGATTGATAAGAGCTTGAATATCTCCACAGTCTGAAGCAGCAGCATCTCACTTATTGTTTGACCCTTGGATATTTATATTCATGTGTTACATCATTTATAGGATATGTTATTAATCTAGAGTGTTGTTTTTCAACAGGTCAGCTGCTCAGATTCAACTTGAGGTCACAATGGGGTTTCTGCAGAGATGCAGGGTGAGGGCTTTCTGCTCATCTTGGGCATTGCATTTCACACTATGAAGTTATCAGCATAGAGTTCTTGAATGCAGAATAAAGAGTTGACCACTACAAAAGTTGCTACCTTGCAAGGCACAAAAGGCTATTCCTAAAATGGCTGATCTGAAAGCAAGTTCAGCATCAGCAGATGATCACATTTACTATGCAATTACACGGACTTTGAATAATTACGAGCAACGTTAAGCACAGTGCATAGGAGGCTCAAAATGATATTAAAGTGAGTGAGGGAGCTGGAAAACACATCTTATGAGGAGGGGCTGAGGGAGCTGGGGTTGTTTAGCCTGAAGGCTGTTTTGCCTGGGGGCTGAGGGGAGACCTCATTGCTCTCTACAACTACCTGAAAGGAGGTTGTAGAGAGGAAGGAGCTGGCCTCTTCTCCCAGGAGACAGGAAACAGGACAAAAGGGAATGGCCTCAAGCTCCACCAGGGGAGGTTTAGGCTGGACATTAGGAAGAAATTTTTCACAGAAAGTTCATTGGGCACTGGATCAGGCTACCCAGGGAGGTGGTTGAGTCACCTTCCCTGGAGGTGTTTAAAAGATGGGTGGATGAGGTGCTGAGGGGTATGGCTTAGTGACTGATAGGAATGGTTGGAATCGATGATCCAGTGGGTCTTTTCCAACCTAGTGATTTTATGATTCTCTGAATGTGGTTTCTGATATTGCACATTAAACGAACTGTAAGATGCAAAAGGCAAGGTCAATTTAGCCTTGTACAAACAGTGTTTCTAGGAGTTCTGTTAACAGTTTTCTACAGCTTGGTGCCTGCGCTTTGCGGGTGGCATTTAAAGCGTTCTGCACCTGAGGATGTCTCAGCCTCACACATCGCCTCCTTAGAGCAAGGAGGGGTTCCTGCAGTCACGGCCAGCGCCTCAGCCACTTGCTGCACCACTGGGAAACCACCACGACTTTTCCAAACGACCTCGTCCACAGCCTCCTTCCAAGCGAATTCGATTTGGCCCCGGTGCGGGGAGAAGGCGCCTCGCGAGGCTTCCACCGCCCCCAGGAGCGCCCGGCAGCGCGGGCCTCCGCCTTTCCCAGCCGGGTTAATGTGCGATATTGTTGTGCGGCCGAACTTATCGGCTCCCATCCCGCCGGCCCCAACTACACACACGAGCCGCGCCGCCGAATTCAATAGGACCATTCTCGAGGGTAAAACAATATCCTTGTCTCCAGCTCGGGAACGAGCTGAAACCAGCTATTTAGAGCGGGGAATCGTCGGGCTAAAATAACGCGGCTATTTAAAACGCCGGCTCGGCGGGGGCGGCACGGGGGAGCGCTCGGTTCTCCCGGTCGGGGGCGGGCAGGGCAGGGGAGCGGCTCGGTTGTCATCCCGGGAAGTCGTCTTGGGCTCCCATTTCACGGAATCATAGAATCACCAGATTGGAAGAGACCCACCGCATCATCGAGTCCAACCATTCCTATCAAACACTAAACCATGTCCCTCAGCACCTTATCCACCTGTCCCTTAAACCCCTCCAGGGAAGGTGAATCAACAACCTCCCTGAGCAGCCTGTGCCAGTGCCCAATGACCCTTTCTGTGAAAAATTTCTTCCTAATGTTCACCATGAACCTCCCCTGGTGGAGCTTGAGGCCATTCCCTCTTGTCCTGTGCCCTGTCACTTGGCAGAAGAGGCCAGCAACCTCCTCTCTATAACCTCCTTTCAGGTAGTTGTAAAGAGCAATGAGGTCTCCTCTCAGCCTCCTCTTCTCCAGGCTAAACAACCCCAGCTCTCTCAGCTGCTCCTCATAAGGCCTGTTCTCCAGCCCCCTCACCAGCTTTGTTGCTCTTCTCTGGACTCGCTCCAGAGCCTCAACATCCTTCTTGTGCTGAGGGGCCCACAACTGACCCCAGGATTTGAGGAGCGGTCTCACCAGTGCCGAGTCCAGAGGGAGAAGAACCTCCCTGGCCCTGCTGGTCACACCGTTTCTGATCCAAGCCAAGATGCCATTGGCCTTCTTGGCCACCTGGGCCACTGCTGGATCATGTTCAGTTGCTGTCAACCAACACCCCCAGGTCCTTCTCCAGGCAGTTTCCAGCCAGGCTTCTCCCAGTCTGTATCTGCTCAGGGTTGTTGTGCCCCAAGTGCAGGACGCGGCATTTGGCCTTGTTAAACCTCATCCCGTTGGTCTCAGCCCCATGGATCCAGCCTGTTCAGATCCCTTTGGAGCCTCCCAACCCTCCAGCAGATCCACACTTCCTCTCAGCTTAGTGTCATCTGCAAACTTGCTAAGGGTGCATTCAATCCCTTCATCCAGGTCATTGATAAAGACATTGAACAGGGCTGGACCTAGCACTGAGCCCCGGTGAACACCACTTGTAACTGGCCTCCAGCTGGATTTAACGCCATTTCCCACCACTCTCTGGGCCCGGCCATCCAACCAGTTTTCCACCCAGGAGAGTGTGCGTCTGTCCAGGCCAGAGGCTGACAGTTTCTATAGCAGAATGCTGTGAGAAACTGTGTCAAAGGCTTTCCTGAAGTCCAGGAAGATACATCTACAGCCTTTCATCCATGAGGCGAGAGGGAATGAAGGGAAGAAGGCAAGAGATACCGAGGTGGCGACGCCCCCGCCGGCGCTCAGGTGCGAAGCAGCCGCGCCTCCCTCAGGCGCCGCCCCGGCAGGAGAAGCGCCTTCCCCGCCCCGTCCGCGCGCTCCGCCCGCCCGGCTGCCGAGCGAGGAGGAGGAGGTGGAGGTCGAGGAACGGCAGGAGGATCAGCGGCAACAGCGCGTTAGAGCGTCCTCCGTCTTCCCCGGGCGGAGGGCTCGCGGCGTCCCGTGAGTATCAGCCTGCCCGTCACCGCTCGGGCTCCTCGAAGGGCGCGGGGGAGGCAGCGGCGGGAGGGATGTCGCTCGAAAGGGATGTCGCCTGGGAGCGTCGCAGCCTCGGAGACGCTCCGAACGGCCCCCGTGGGGGCCGTTCGGAGCGTCTCCGAGGCTGCGGCGCTCCCGCATCTCTGGTGGTTTCGGTCGCCATTTCATGCGCTGCCCGGCGGGGGCGAGAGCGCGGAGCTGTCGGTGCTGAAGCGCGGGGGATGCGGGTGTCGGCGTCGCTTGTCGGTGCTTTTCCTTCCCTTCCCGCCGCTGCGTTGAGGTCTGAAGATAGCCGAAAGGTGCCTTTTCCTTTGAAANCGACGCCCCCGCCGGCGCTCAGGTGCGAAGCAGCCGCGCCTCCCTCAGGCGCCGCCCCGGCAGGAGAAGCGCCTTCCCCGCCCCGTCCGCGCGCTCCGCCCGCCCGGCTGCCGAGCGAGGAGGAGGAGGTGGAGGTCGAGGAACGGCAGGAGGATCAGCGGCAACAGCGCGTTAGAGCGTCCTCCGTCTTCCCCGGGCGGAGGGCTCGCGGCGTCCCGTGAGTATCAGCCTGCCCGTCACCGCTCGGGCTCCTCGAAGGGCGCGGGGGAGGCAGCGGCGGGAGGGATGTCGCTCGAAAGGGATGTCGCCTGGGAGCGTCGCAGCCTCGGAGACGNCTTGTCGGTGCTTTTCCTTCCCTTCCCGCCGCTGCGTTGAGGTCTGAAGATAGCCGAAAGGTGCCTTTTCCTTTGAAATTTTTTTTTTTTTTTTTTGGTTTCTGCTGAAATCTGTTTACACCGAGGCTTTGTAGCCTGAAGTGTAAACAGCACCTGATTAATAACGCCAGGCTTGTTTAAATGTCTAAGATCAATAAGGCTGTTCCGTGCTGGCAAGCACACGGTGAAAGAAATGCTGTTTCTTAGCTGTCTGTCTAGATAAAAGGGTGGAAAATGGGATATTTAACTCTACAGTGAGGACCTATAGGTTATGGCAAGGGGGTGGAACTAGCTTATCTTTAATGCTCCTTCCAACCCATACCAAGACACGATTCTATAAGATGTGCTTTTACCCATAAATCTCCATCTTTTCACTATTTCTTCCAAGCAACCTCCCACTGAATCAAGAAGCCAGTATTAACCACCTGCTTTTATTTTTTTTTTACTCGTGTTCCCTGCCTGTGAATATTTCTTTCTGCGTTTCTGAGTATTAAAATACATTTTGATTCTTAATTAAGTACATTATGGAAAAGGTACATGAAGCCTGAAAACCTCATTGCATCTAACAGGTGCACGATTAATCATTTCGGCTTCTTCCCTAATTTAACATCATCAATGTGATAATTTATGGGTAGTGATTATACGGGGCTGTGCATAGAATAGAGCGCTGTACAACATCAGAAGGCACTTGGGCTTTTCTTTGAGTTTGAGTAGTGCGTATATGCCAAGAGATGCATCTTGCTGGTATTCTTTGGCAAGGGATATCTTTGGAAATAGAAGGACGCTATAGTGTTACATTCTGTCTCAAAGGACCTAGAAGACAGGAAACTTGACTTGCAAGTGCAACATATTTTTATTATTTGTCTGTTCTGTTTGATATTCGCATTTGTATGAATACATCTGAGGCATTTGTTTAGTTGATGACTCTATTTGTTTTGAATAGAAATTGGAAAGCAAGTGACCAGAGTTGCTAGAGTTTGATGCTTTAGTCTGTGAGTTACATGTTTATATTTTGAAGTACTGTGAAATTCTCCTGGGTGTCTAAAATTAGCTGTCAAGACTATATCGATACAGAACTGGTAAAGTGGTGTATTCTGAGAATACTGAATGTAAAGAAATAGCACCAGAAAGCTGCTTGGAGTTGACAGAACTCGGGATCCACTGAATGAATTCACATTCTGGATTGTGCAGAGGCGATGTCACTGAAAGAAAACCATACAGCTGTGTGACCACATTGGGTAATGGGGTAGTGTGTACCAGATGGTGTTAATGATGGACCTAAAACCCTCTTCACAACTTGCAGAATAAATCCACAATTAATCATACTTGTATTGATCTTTTAGTTCTGTAATCGTTTTACTGTGGCCACTGAGACTATACTCAAAATTAACAGTGTTCAAAGTGAGTGATATGACCAGGATCTGAGCCTTAGTTATCGCTGTTTATCTTCTTGCAGAAAGCATAACAATATTTGTCACATATAGCATGGCTTGTTTGATAAGAAGATTGGAATAAGAAGATTTGACTTTTTAAAATGGTCTTTATTTTCAAGAAATGAAGTAACAAATCCAGTAGATGCTTACTGATACCTTCTGTTAGCTTTGTTGTGCTTTGGTGTTTCTCTCCAGTGCTCAGAAAAGGTGATGGCAGAAGCTTTAGTAACCACATTAATTTCTTGGGGTTAATGATATGTCTCTCTAATTGACATATTTTATTGGTTTGAGGGTTCTGTTTTCAAGTCAGCAAAAGGTAATGCTGCTCTTGTTTTATTTCCTACTGTGGGGAAATGACTCTCCATGATATCTGGACATAAAACATATTTAATATGATAGGGGTTTGGGGGTTTTTTGGTGGCTNTTGGTTGGTTTTTTGTGGTTTTTTTTTTTTTTGGTGAATATATGATTGCACAGTCAAATAGCTCGATCAGCCTAAATATTAAAGCTGTTTTGGCTGTGCCTGTGGAATTGCTCTTAGTCTATAGTCTTATTCAGTTATCTTAGATCACCTTGCATTGCGATTAGTTACCTTCCATTATATTTGAATAACACAGTGAAACTCTGCTATTCAGGTTTCACTGGATATGCTCATTTTGTTATGTTTTATGAATGGAGCTGGTAAAATGGGGAGCCGTACAGAGAAAATACATCTCAGTAATGTAAGCTGAGGGAATAATGTAGGAGGTTGTCTGCTGGGCAATATACAATGAATTTGATTTTGCCTTCCTGAGTGGGCTGATAATATTCAAAAAATTCAGTCATACTTTCTCCACAGTGATAATTTGTTGCTTTTTTAATTTGTAAGTATGTATATTGCCTATTCAGTTTAGAAGTAATGATATTGTTACTTATGCATTTATGAATATTGTCTTATAATTATAATATCAAGGGAATTTGTAAAGAGTTAATTTCTGATAATGAGGTTAACATGATCCACCATAAGTTTTGTCCTACTGTTTGTTAACCAGGGAAGCATAGTTGCAAGCTAGCTATATTGCTTTCTTCTGAGCTACTGGAGGCTGGCTGAGCTTTCAGTTATTTACCTCAATAGAAAACTGAAAGGGAAAAAGTGAACAAAGGAGGTCTGTTTTGCCTGTCCCACTTGCTGGGCTGTTGTCTTTGCCCTTTTCAGTGAAGGAGGGGGTAGAGCTGGGTCAAAGTTGAAGAAGACTGAAAAGGAATTCAAGTCTTATATTGAAATCTGAATGATAGCTTAGTTTGAGTGTTGAACACATTTGTTTTAATTGATTTTTTCTTTTCTATCTTTGGAAACTTTAACTGACAGATGGTGATGGACTGGCACATAGACTGCTAGAAGGTACAGGTAGCTAAAGGGTGTTCGGACCCTGATTAAAATGCTCAGTAAACAAGTACATATCTGATGAGACTTCTGATACTGGAGATCCTGATGCTAGACGCTGTGTGACTAGACATTTGATTGTGTGAATTAAGGACAGGCCCCTGCAGCTGGCATACATTCAGACTTACTTATCTAGCCTAATTGCATTGCAAATATTCCTCTGGATTGCTCTTTAGCTTCTCTCTTCTAGTAAATGTTAAATTAGTACAGAAATGTTCATCTGGATCCTCTATTAACTGTTGTAAGCATCTTTCTTTCTTTTTTTTTAATTTTCCTCTATGAATCAGGGTAGATGTATCTTAGTATTTATTTTGTGAATACACTGTTTTCCTACACTGTTTCAGTTTTGAAATGGCTCAATTCATAATGTGATTACAGCTTTCCCCTTGTTAACTTTTTAGTTTGGAAGCATAACAGCTTGAATTATAAAATGTTTCTGTAAGAGCTCACAGTACCCCCATTCTACTTTAAGCAACCAAACTTTATATAAAAAGCAGCATTTCATGCAGAGCATCTTGGATGCACAAAAATAGCTCAGTTAGGGGGGAAAAGAGGCCAGTTCAGCTTATGAGGACGTGATACCTTTAAAAAACAGCTGCATTAGAAAGGAACTAGCTGTCTAAATAGTCAGTTAAATCAGGCAGAACCAGTATGAATGTGGTCTCTCTACATCCTGTAAGTACTCGTGTCAGATTGCTGAATTTGGATTTATCCCAGTGGGAATACAGTTGTCCTAATGCTTTGTATGTACTGTTAAGAATATATGACCTTTTAATTTCTTCTGATTTCAAGTATGTTATTGTTACTGTTTAGCAGATTGTTGGAGGAGAACAAAAGTCAATCCAGAACTTCCTCTTGTATGGCTTAGTCTTTAGCCACTATTTAGGCTTTTCTGGACAGCCATGCAAAATACTAATGTAACATTTTCCTGTTATCTAAGCAAGGAACTTGCAGTCTTTGTTCATGAGTATAGATTTCTTTGTCTTTCTGAACTCTGCTTTTCACTTCTAATTTCCCTTCTTCCATGTTTTCAGTGTTGCTGCATTGTTCTCCTTGGTTCTGGGTGTTCATCCAAAGGTTCATCCATGTCACAGTGCTGTAGGGCTCCATGTGTGTCTGTGTGTATGCAAAAAGCATTGTATATAATCAATTAGTGCAAACACCAGCTGTTGTACAAGATTTGGAGTCAGGGAACAGTTCTACTGGTGGAGAGCAATACCACAGAGTTAACCAACAAGTCCATAGGCACTAGCCAAGGGAAGTCGTCCTGCTGAGTATTGTAGCATGGGCAGGCATGTAGAAATGAACACAACTCAAAGAAAAAGGCTGAAGTTAATGAATTATGAAGAAAAATAAAATCCATGAGAAAAAGAATGAAGAACAAAATGTATTATTGACTTTTAGATTTGAAAGAAGTGGTGGAAGTGAGGGAGTTGGGAATAAAATTCACTGGAAATCTTAAAGAGAAAAGGCACTGGTCTTGGGAGCTCTGAGTAGAATAAATTGACAGGGGAAGTATGTACAACTGATGTATAAAAGTGTGGGGGATAAAGCAGAGGGTAGCTCCTTGGCGTGGGGTGGGAGGTGCAACCGGTCCTGATGGAGGGAAGGAGTTACTTGTAGAGGAGTAGAAGAAAAGCAAGGTTTTGTCTTACTGTTGGTGAAGAGTTGGGGTCTTTTTTGATAGGAATTATCAAATCAAGAAATTTGAAGAGAAATGTTACATACCCCTGCTATCTTCCTGGCATATCCCCTGTGATTTAAAGGGCGTTTCAACAGTATTTTAGAATTTGGTGTTGTTCATCAGTAGGCTTATACGCCACAAATTACTCTTTGTAATAACCAACAACAGTCCTCTTCACTACTTTTCCAGTGCTTAGAGGGACTGCTGCTGTTTACATTTTTAATAGAATCAAAATGTAGGAGGTGCTTGATGTGCCTTCCTCATGACAATTTCAAGTGATATCAGGAAGAGTTAAGCTTGGCCACGGCTATTCTTTGGATGAGATAAGTAGGTTTAGTGAGTTGGCTATTGGCGCTTTGAATAAACTGGAATCTCTGGGTCCATCTGTTAAGTCTGTATACTAGTGTCTTTCTGTGGTGTCTGGACAAACTAAATATAAAAGAAGTAGTCTAACCCTCTTGAATTGCTGCTCTTTTCTGGAAGGGTTTTTTGTTGTTATTGTCAATTCAGCTGAATTTGGTAATTTTGTTGCAGTTGTTACATGGCCACATAAAATCAAAATCTGATTCTTTAGGTTTTAACACATCTAATGTGCAAATAGTCTTAAATATCTACCTTTCCTTCAGAAGCATATCATGTGTTTATGGACTTTGGAGGCTAGTAGCTAACATTTCAATGTGTTACAAGGTGTAAAAGTTTCTCGTAGACAATACCAAACAGATAGTGTTAATATGAATTGAAACTTCAGATGTTTTTCTGGGACCTTTTTTGCCAGTTTTATGCTTTTCTGTAGTTCAAGTGCTTTAAAAATTGATTTTTAAACTTGGTTCTAGGTATGAACAAAATGAGTAACAAATTATATGCAGGCTGTTTCTGTGTGGTGAAGTTGAAATATAAGCAGTTACGTAACTGGGAAACAAGACAGCCTGGGGTGACTAAAAGCAAAATTATCTGTTATAACTTGTAATTATCTGTTATACTTGTTGTATGGTGTGATTTTTTTTAGCTTTAAGAAAAGGTAAAACTGTGGGAATATATAAAGATGAGTGTGACCACCAGAGGGCAGACACATTGTTTAATGACTCCAAACAAAATCCTTAGGAGACTGCCTGTAGCAATACAGCGATATAATGACTGAATAAATAACATAGTATAGATGCACAGAATTTCATACACTGACAGAATATAATACTGTTTAATGTTTAAGATAAACCTAATTCCATCTGCTTAGAACTCACCTGTGGTTTTGTACTCCTGCACTGAAAGTCAGTATAGTTCATCATATCATATATTTTGACCTGCAAATGATGACTTATTAACCTTGACCCTTTCAGCTTTATGTTGAGCCCAGTAAATTCAACCATGTTTTCCAGAACTGTGTCTGGCTTCATTTGCAAGTTAAAAACACACATCTACCACTATAGTTTCTTTTAGTTAAAGGACAATTTAATTCTGTCTGAATTAAAGTTCATGTTCTCACAAAGATCCCCCAGCATTTGCATATTATTTTTTTCCCTTTTATAATTAATAACATCTATGCCCTTTAAAGTGTGTAATTTTGCTCTTCAGCAAAACCATGGCAGTTATTTAACATGAAGGGCCTAAAATTCACAGAATCCATAGAATGGTCGGTGTTGGAAGGAAACACTGGAGTTCTAGTCAAATATCCTTGATAAAGCAGGTTCACCTACAGCAAGTTGCACAGAAATTTGTCCAGGTATGTTTTGAGTATCCCCAGAGAAGGGGACTCCACAACTTCCCTGGACAGCCTGTGCTCTGTCACTCTTGCAGTGAAGGAGTTTTTTCCTCATGTTGAGGTGAAAATTCCTGTGTTCCACTTTGTACCTGCTGCCCCTTATCCTGTTGCTGGTCACTGTTGAGAAGTCTGGCCCCATTGTACTGACACCCATCCTTTAAATATTTATGAGCATTGGTAAGGTCCCCTCTCAGTCTTCTCTTTTTTAGGCTAAACATATCTAGGTCATTCAGCCTTTCCTCCCAAGACAGATGCTCCAGTCTCCCCATCATCTTTGTAGACATCTGCTATATTCTCTTCAGTAGTTCCTTGTGTTCTTGAGCTGGAGAACCCAGAACGGGACATGGTACTCCAGATGTGGCCTCACTAGTGCAAAGTAGGGGTGGAGAAGAACGTCCGTCAACCTGCTGGCCACACAATTTGGCTGCTACTCCACTCTCTTTGCCTGTCCCTTCTGACAAGTTCATAGCCATCAATTGCAGCTCTTTAGTCATGTGAATCATCCCACCATGTTTCTTTTAACTCCTCCTGTTTGTTGTCCGTGCTGTGTGCACTGGTATAGATGCACCTGAGTTGGGCTAATGATCCCATCACCATTTTAGAAGGACAAGCTCTGATTATGTGACCTCAGGTGCTTTGGTGAACACATCAGTGACCTGATGATGCTCATAACTATGAAGTACTGTGTGAATTGGCAAAGAATTAAGTTTTTTTAAAAAAATGAATAGTGCAAAAAAGAATCAGTTGTATGATCCTTCTCAAGGATAGCACATCTGTTCCTTGTCTAGCAGCTTGCAAGTGGAAAAATGACCTGTCACTGATGGTGTCTTGATCTAGGCTCCAGTGCTTATTGTGCTTACTGGAGATTATATATATGTACATATAAAAGATCTGAATTGTGAAAGAATGTTGAGTGAAATTGGGAGTTAGTACAGGTTAGTACAAGCACGTGTTTCTATGAAGATACAGAATAATTCTGATCCTTAAAATTGAGTGTCTGACTTGTCCCTGATGGTAGAGGACAGAGACTTCTCTTCCTGAAAGCATGTCTATAAAAATAATTTAATATTTGTGTTCATTAGTGGGAGCTTTAATCTTTGGTTGTGGGCAATAATTTATAATTCACTATGATGAGCTAATGCACTACTCTGACTAATATTTGATATTTTAAAAAATAGAATTGAGATTAGTGGAATTATTAATTTGGTTTTCATAATTAATTGGATTATAATTAGATATATTTCCCCAAGTTTCAATATTAATTTAGTTTTCTAATTAACTAAAAAATGAACTAAATTGATGTTGGTTTTGCATCGCCTTGAAATATGGTTTGGAATTTAAAGCATTTTAAATACTTTTAAATATATTGCCATTCAATATTAAATATTACCTATTGTAAATACTGTTACTGATAATTTTTAACTGTAAATATTTGTGGAAAAAACAACTCGCCATCTTTCTGACAGAACATAAAATGTAACTCAATGTAATTCAGTTTCTGAACTCTAATACCCAAGGAAAGACTTTCAGGAGTACAAAATGAAACACTTGCAAGGCTGTGACCTTGTTACAGGACCCCCGAAAAGCAATTTTTTAAAGTTCCCTTGTCTTCTTTATCCCTTAGTTGCTGTTTCTAACATCCTGTGATAGAGTTTTAAATACCTGCTATTCAGGCCTAGGCAAGTCATTACTATGTAAATCTTACTTTGAGCGCAATAGCAGGCACAGAACTGTAAAACAAAACTTAAAGGTTCCATTTAAGGAGGCTTACATGCTTAGATATAATTAGACAGTCAGACTTTGAAGTATCTTAAAACCTTTGTTTCCTGTATAATGATTTTTCATTTTTCATATGGAATTATTTTGCAAATTTATGCGTTCTTTGAAGCTGTGGCTATCTGTCCATGCACTGCCAATGAGATTGTAATTTATGGTTACAGCTAATGAGTGCCATGCAGTATAGTTTTTATCGCTTACATTTTTAAGGAATATTAAAATTTGCTTCATTAAATATATTCACATTGGTCAGAAAAACCAATACTTTTCAGTACCAGCGTTTAAAAACAACATGTGAAAGGACATTTTTAGTGTAGGTATTCCACTTTCAGAGCATTTCATATAGCATGCCTCACTAGTCAGAAGTTTTCTTTGCTGTTAACAAAGCTGGGTTTGAAGCGCTTAATCTTACTGGGGATTTTGAAAGGAAATTTTGAATTTATATCCAGCTAGTTCAATTCTGAATACCGCTTCAGTACTGAAAGGCTAACAACTATATTGTAAAGAAAGTACAATATCCTGCAGATGGTTGGTGAAGTTGGCACAATTATAGTTTGAAGAGCCAGCATGGCCAGATTATCCTCATCGACTTGACCTTCAGCATGAATGGATGGTATCCTGTTGTAATCAAATCACTAATTATATTAATAAATACAAGACTTCATGACAGAAAGGTGATGAGCTTTGAGACTATGTCATCGCATTTTGAAGGGGGGTGGTGCTTGAACTTCCTTGCACATCCAGTCAACTGTCCTGATAATGGTTTTGATGCTACACTGGCAATTTTTAATCATTAGAAGCATCATCATACAGTAGCTTTAAATAAAAAGCTTTCCACTATATCTATTTCTGTATTCTCCGAGCTGTGGTTTCTGCTGTGGTTTACTCATTTGTATTTTTATTTCAGATTATGTATTAACTGTACTATAAATCTAGAAGTGCCCAAATTGGCTTCCTGTGAGCAGGTTTAGGTCAGAGAACAGGGGAGTTACTTTTATGCAGTGCTGCCTGGTTTGAGGTCAGTATTAGATTAGTGTCCATTCATAGTCAACTGTATAATTGACCTCTTTGGCATTGGCTATACTGTATAGTGTTCTGTAGCTTAAGACATGTACACATGTGTTATCCCTGTGGGTTTTGTTTTCTTGATTATTTAACCCTTTTACTGCCTTGGATAGTTGAAACTTAACTTTTTTCTTTCAGGGGTGGTAGTGATGGGGGTGGAAATGAAGGTAGGCAGAATACCTTATGAGGTGATGACTGCATCACACATCAGCACCTGTTCACAGAATCACTAGGTTGGAAAAAGACCCACAGGATCATAGAGTCCAACCATTCCCATTAACTACTAAACCATGCCCCTCAGCACCTCATCCACCCTTCTTTTAAACACCTCCAGGGATGGTGACTCAACCACCTTCCTGGGCAGCCTGTGCCAGTGCCCAATGACCCAGATGGTCCTACGGTGTAACCAGTATGTAAGATATACTGCAACCAGTCGCTAACAATTCAAGACAGTTGTGGTTCAAAGGTCATATCTAAGGAAAACTGTTGGAATCACATAAAGGTGTATATAAACAAATAAAAATAAAAGCAATCTTGGGTGTTGTGTTGGGGGTTGAGAAGCTGGATTTGTTAAGCTGATTACATTGGGACTGATCTGAGAACTTGTAATATAAGTGCTAAATGCAACTCTCACTCAGGAAACACTATAGATCCTATCTGGGCATTATTTTAAAGCACTTGTAGGAACATTGGTGGTACAGTGAATTTACATGAACTATTTGAGAAAATGTGTAAGAAATGTTGGGGGTTTTATTTTTCCATCTGGTTTCATTACTTTAAGATTACATGAAACTGGCTCAGTCTTTAGGGCTTTTTCTGGTCTGCCGTCTATGTGAAATGGCAGTAATTGCATAATCTGAGGCTTGAATTGGGCTTTTGATCACTTCCTGTCATTTAGTCTGGTGGAACTTTGATAAAACAAGTATTTCTAGGAATTATGTGTAAAACTTTAATCTGGAAACCATTAACGAGGCAACACAGATGTAGATGAAGTAGGCTTAGTGTGATGGCAAATGTTCGGAAGTGACTTTAGTGTTTTACTTGAAAAAGACAATGTAATCCTTTGTCCAAATAACTTTCCTGATACTGTTGCAAGGTCAGATGCTGTTTATTTAAAGGGAAAAGTAATTAACTGGTTTCTGTTGTGTAGAGTAATGCTTATCTGGGGAATCTAATTTCTCAGATAGGGTGTGATAGACCCTTACTGGATGGTGATGGGAGTCTCTTCAGCTGGATTAGATGAGATGCCACAAAATGTTTTCTTCTGTTTATGGAGGACCCACTTCTCTAGATTACGTTAAGCTCTGTACAAACCATTTCCTGGTTGTCTTGAATGTATACAGGAGATTGCTGTGTAACCAGGAAAAGTTTTGGCTGCCTCAAGTAGTCTCTGAGAATGTCAGATTCTTAACCTGGGATGCTATGAATGGTTGGACTCGATGATCTGGTGGGTCTCTTCCAACCTGGTTGTTCTATGATTCTACTCATAACTTTATACATAGCAGGAGCTGCCTGGGAAAACGTTAGGGATTGCCCACAGTTCCCAGCCGGACAGGTCCTGTTTACCAGCTGCCTTGTTGTAAAGGTAGGTGGGAGTTCAGACAGTCACCATGCTGCACAGGGTTGCCCTAAAGCGTTGGTTTGAGAGATTTTCAGCTGAACACTTCTTGGACCATGCTGGAGCTGGTGAAAAAGTATGCTGGGTGTGCACACAGACACAGTACTGATACGAAGGGCTCTCACTCAAGGATGCACTTGTATTAATTCTTTTTTTTCTCCACAATTATAAATTCTGTAGACCTTGCCACAGCATGGAATATATTGTTTTAAACCATAATTTGATAGAAAAATCAAGATAAAGGAACTGACACACATTTGAAAAAGCTTCTGGAAAAATTTTATGGCAGTTTGCCTTTTTCATGAAAGCACAACATGCCTTAAGTGCAATATCTGTAGTAGTGTTTATTGTTAAATTTACAGCCATTACGACTAACAGCATGTAATATTTCAAATAGCACACTACAGTTTCTAAAATTGGAGGTCTTCAATCTGATGACAAAAATAGTGTAAAAATGTTAGTACTTCATCATGATGGTATAGCAGTAGAGTTGAGCAATGATAAATTGCATCAGGGCTCCCAGTTTTCAGCTGATCAATGCTGGGACAATATTGCCGCAAAAGTATCCTTCTCCCTTGGGCATCTGCTTTTAGCTGCTGTCAGAGATGAGAATTTGGGCTAGATGGATCTTTGTTATTATGCTAAGTGAATGCGAGACTTGGTAGGACATGCAGCACTTTTAAAGAGACCATGAGACTTTAAACAAGCTCAGGGCTTGGAAAGCTACTGGACTGTATCTAGGATATCTTTCTGATGAATGTTAGTGCAGTAATTGAACATATCTGTAAACGTAGCTCTCTGACTGTGCATGCTAAGAGTGAAATGCTGTCCTCCTAACTTAAACTCAACTGTGCTAGAATTGGAGTTATTTAGCAAGCCAGCCTGCCCAATACAATTCTTTTTTAGCATTTTGCCGCATGATAAAATATAAGAGCTCTCTGCAGACCAGTCCAATGAGGTGCATGTCTTCTATTAAAGCATTAAGGAATCATTAGAATATTGTATCTAGCTTTGAATTTGTTCCTCTGCTAAAGTGTTTGTTTTTTTTTTTCTTTTTTGCTGGCTTTCATGTGGTCTTAGTCACTTTTGTTCTCTGTATCCTAACTGCCAGTACCCAGGGAAAGCTATGTGAAAGCTTCCATCTGCTCTGAGCACCTGTGCAACAGTGAATGGCTGGAAGAGCTTGTATGCCAAGATCATGCTTTCTGATGAATTGCAGTTCTGTAGTCATTAGCCCTGCTCAACCAGCTCTTCTCATGTGGGGCTTGAAGTTAGGTTTCCCATCCTTAGATAAGTGCTCTGACCACTTGGCTGAGGAGAAAGTGGGCAGAAATATCACTGCTTCTGCTTCTTGGAAGTAGTTGTGATCCCTATCAAATATGACTTCTATTTCTCCTAGAGAGCTCTTTTGGACTGCAGATGCATAATCACATCTACTTAGACAGCTATAAAGCACTACACAGAAAGTAATTGTTTGTCTTACTTGCTGTGCACACATTCTCTAGGAAATTCTAAGGCTTAATTGGGAGCTGTGTAGTGTATTTGGGTATCTGCCTGCATCCTGGGATGTTTTGGTGCTACAAACTGAATTGCTGTTCAGCAATTCAGGTGGGATAAGGTGAGTTAGCATAAGGTTTAATATTAATTTCCCACCATAAAGTTACAGTCTGCTTTATTAACGGTAAAATTTTGTGTTACCATCCCGCTCACTGCAGATGTGAATAATTCACTAACTGGAGCATCAGAATCCAGTTTAATTTCCTAGGGTGAGTGGTGATAGTTCTCTAATTCAATTTGAAGAGCAAACTTCAGTTCATGTCAATGCTACATAATGTATACCAGAAGTGCAACATAAGTACTACTCAAAAAATAAAGAAAAAGTCCTGGAGTAGTTCTCCTGTCTGAGTGCAACTCCTGGTTTTGATGTTGCACTTGTGAATAGAAGACATTGATTTGATGTCACAAGTATTTTTAACAGGATAACAAAATGCAAATAGCATTATGTAAGACAGATTACCTATGGCTTTAATACAGGATTGTTTTTAAGCCAGAGGCTACATTTTACTGGGTTATGTATGTTTGTTTATAACCGAGCACCTCAGGATTAGCCTCAGCAGAATACTATTTTCCAAATCCTTGATATTTTCAGGCTAGATGACTTTTTTACTTTTAAAATTATGAACTTTAAATCTGAGTTGTGATTATTATTTAATAGCTTTCAAGGTGGATGGCTTATTTGTTCTGGATCATTGCAATCTGATTTGTGTAGGTAAAATCAGAAGTTGCTGTTGTCTATCATATAGCCTATGATCTTTTTCCTAAGGCAGAGAGCCATTTGGTTCAAAAACAACACAAAAGACCAAATGCATTGCCTGCATGGCAGAATGTAGCTGGACATGTCACCCTGCCAAGCAAATCAGTGAAATGTTAGTTTTGCACTGCACCACAAGGAAAATCTTACCAGCAGTTGAGCTCCAAATAATTTCTAAAAGGACTCGTGTGTAAAGTACCAGAAGTTCTTGACCTTTTAGTGAATGAAATTTCAGGAAGCTTACACAGCTGGCAAAGAAGAGCTTCACGTGACTCTGCATTGTTGCCATTGCTTTATGCTCTGAATGCTTGAAATGTGCCACTCCCTATTAGACACAAGAAAGTCTATTGCGAAGGTAATGTATCTTTTTGGAAAGCTGAAATGTTTGATGCAGCCCAAGTTCCCTGTTTAACAGACTTAACTGGAAGCATGCTATTTTTTAGTCCCCCAAACTAATTTTAATTTTTGTATTTCACTCTGGCTTATGCCGAGTTTCATTGAAATATATTGACATCTTCTAGTTTGAGCACCAGTTTTCTTCCAGCCCTTTATTGCCCTGGTGAAATATTAGCATTACAGATAAATACACAAGCATAAACACTTTAACCTGTAGCTTGCATGTAGATACTTTCTTCCTTCTATTTTAAAGAATAAAAGTTTTCTTGTGTTCTGTGACTTGTGTTTATATCTCTTACTAAAACTAGGTAGTTCTCTTGATCACTTAGTTTTCATTTCTGCAGAGCTCTGTTCCACAAGTTATAAAATACAGCTACAAAATGCTGCAGGCCATAAGGAGTTTGAACGTTGTGGAGGTAATCAGAACCTATCCTTTTAGAAGATAAAATTCTGTAGTATACTCAATTTGCCATTTCTAGGTAATGTTTGGATAGATACTGATGTGCTCTACAGGGAAATAGTGATTATTTCTGAGAGAGGGGGATGCTGACTTTCAGGATTTTGTGATGGTAAAATTTGGCTGGAAGGTACCTTAAGAAAAGCTTCTTTTAAATGGTTATATACAATTTATGTTCAAAGACATATATATACAACAGTATACGAAGTTTGATGTTCCTTAAATACCAGGGAAGCAGCTGAAAAAGCCCACAGTTTCCTGATAAGCTCAGCTCACCCTGTATCACTCAGTTTCAAGCAGGCAGGCATTAGTCCTGGAGACATTGTGCGCTTGACTCTTAAATGAGCCTGATCAAGGACATAGCTGTGATTTGAATGGCTTTCACAGATCTGCTGTTGAATATCTGGGACTAGTGGGGGTAATGCTTTCTTCTTGTGCTCATGATCTCCCTCTGAAGTGCTAAAACAGAGCACAGAGAAGAGGGACAAGGGGAGGATGGAATCTCTATTATAAAGTGTTCAGCAGCTTGCTCCAGACAGTAATGATACAGTAATTTCCTTTAGGTGAAAATGAAGTGTGGGTATTCCCATTGCAACAGGATTATTCAGTGATGGCTGAACACATTTCAGTAATTAAGTCCCATCCCACACTACAGTTTCTTTTGTTGTTTCATTTTTTTTCACCTCATCTCTCCTGTGCTCCCATGCTGTCTGCAGACCTTCTTTCTGTGCACCCATGTGAAAGTATTTGAGCAAATAAAATTATCCTATGAGGTTATGTGACAAATGCTATTAAAAATAAGTGCTTGAAATTGTGTTTTAAAGCAACCATTTTGAAATGTCTGAAACATGCATGCAATATAGACCAACTAAGTTCAATGTCCGTTCTTGTTTCCTGTACTAGACTTATGGACCATGAGTTCCTGATAAGACCCAGCTGTTCAGTTTTCTAAACCTACATGGATTAGGCCTCTAAGATGCTTAAGCAAGCTTTATAAAATATCATGAAATAAACAGAAAGTGGGAGATAGGTTAAAACTACCACTTACCTTCAGTTCTGGATTAATACGTTCTCTCCTTTGACATAAGGAGCTCATATTCTTGTGAATTTATAACCTTTCTCAATGGCCTAATTATAACTCTTTTTTTTTCTCTTGATCACGTATATGCATATGTTTTTCCTGTGACATATGGGATACAAATGACAAGTCTTTTGAGTAAATATGGTCTTCTAATGGAGACTGCAAAATTGGCACATGAAGTTATATTTAGTCAGATAGATTTGTCTTGGTTTGGATTGCTGTCATCCATTGTCAAATCTGGCATCCATTAGTAAATTAATCTATGTTTAGAATTGATGTTTTAAAGCTTTTCCCACTTCATTATTATATTTATAACTCTTTAAAGAAATCTGATTGGTTTTAGTGATTGGGTAATCATGATGAATGAATGGGACTGTCTGGTTCTCAGAATAAACTGTCTGTTGATGTGACACAGTCCAAAACATCTCATGAGTGCTTCCTTCTCCAAAACCAAGCATGTCACTCCCATGCTTGCCTCCGAGTGCAAAATACCTTCATGAAACCAAGGATCTGAGATGACACAGCCCTTGCTGGTTCTTGGCTTTGCTAGTATGTACCCTGAAGTGTGTGTGAGGTGAATGGGTGTGAAACAGTGACATGATGGAACAACAGAAGAAAGCAATCATCAATTCCTGAGTCAGAACGCTGCTAGAAGAAATGGCCCCTGCACTTTTAGTGAGCTACAGGTGTTGGCTCTGGTCTTCTTTCTTCATATGACTCCTCTAACCTTCTCTGCTGCTTCTGCTGATTGGACAGCAATCGGCAGAGCACATGTGCTGCCAATCATGCCTAGAGTGGAGCTTAGTGCAAGGGGGAGGTTTGACTTCCTCAAGTCAGAAAATGTTTCCTTTTTTTTTTGGACTGATCGAGGGGGGGCATAAACATATGGGTGTGGAATAGGTATAGCTGCAGAGTGACACCAGTCAGCTTCCATGATGTCTTTACCCTATAAGCTCATATACACAAGGGAGAGAAGTTGTGCCTCTGTGAAGCCTGAGGTATCTGACAACTCCTCTCATTGGTAGAGATAAGCCAGAAATCAGCATTGAGTTGTTAACAACACATTAGTAGGGTTGATGTAAATATAGCAAGGCTCTAGCAAGTTCTTTACTACCTCCGTTTCATAGCAGTGTATAAATTGAAGATGTATTTTTCTCTCAGAGCAGAGAGTAGTTCTACCCTGGGAGGGTAGAACTACTGGTCTGGCAGCTCTAGAGAACTTAAGTCTGAACTCTGAATTTTATCTTTCTGTTTGCAGTCTCTCCTTGAAGAGACTGACACGGCTCCCTGACCAAAAGGTCACGGGTTTGTTTTATGCTGCGGATATGAGTATGGTGGTGATCTAGCCTTCTGTTTTCTAAAGCTCTATTAAATGAGTGTAGCCCAGCCTACGTTACTGCTTACTCAGCCTGTTCTGAGAAGTCAAACAATTAGCTATAGATATCGCCTAATTCCACTGTGAAATGAAAGAGAATGGGTGGCCAAAAACCTCCTGACAAGAGCTGTTTTGCTTCAAATAATGCAAATGAAGCATCCTAACCCAGTGAGCAGGGAGCTTTTTCCCTGTAGCCACAGGTCTTTGTTCCCTTTTCTGACAGACTGCATATCCTTTCATCTCCATGATTAGCAGAGTTTCTGCTATGGTCAGTCTGAAATAGTAAGTCTACATCTAGCTGATGTTGGTCTGTCTTGCATTTAGGAAGTCACTGCACAAGCATATTTAGCTGTCTTTATGTCCAAACTTGTTGATGGTCAGTAACAAGCTACAATAAATTAATTTGCAGGTTTCTGCTTACTCCAGCCCCTTTGTAAGAAAAAACAGTATTTCTGTGTTAACAGGAGTGCTGCATTTATTACAAGAGAAAGAGCATTTAGAAGAAAATGTAATTTTTTTAACAGTGGCAAGTGATGTCTTTAATATAATCTCTTCCATAATCAGTTTGGGAAAACTGAAGTTGGATTCTGTTAGTTCATTATGGTTTTGGGTGAGTTTTAATAAGAAAGTATCAGTATCCTAAAGCCAGTTTTGCAGACCTCTGTACCACAGTACAGTCTTAGTAAGAGCAATCAATTTCTATACATGAGAGAAAAGAGGAGACTGGAAGATTTGTTTTCAAAACTGTTTTCCTCTGTGGCTTCATGTTTTTCCTGAGATTTGGAGGGGGAAGAGGTCTTTGAGGGAGGGCAAAAATGACTCCAAATGCAGATGCAGCTATGTCATGGATTTATACAGTAATTATCAGATATGTATTTACAGTATACATAAAGAAGCATGTGTGTTACTTTCCCAGTACTTGGTTTGGGTTTTTTTAATCACCTAGTAACCTTTCTTAGAAACACTAACCATAAATCAAATATTTAATTCTGGCTATTTTTTTCCACAATGAATTCAGAATTCATTGTATAGGGTTTTTTTGTTGTTGTTTGACTTTCTTATGGCATTTTATTCTCTGCTGACTTTGTACTGCAAGGCCTTTCATGAGTTAATCGTGATCAGTCCTTGTCTTCACAGTGGGAATGACCTGGGAACACCAGAAGGCTCAGAGTTTGCTCCTTTTCCAGGTAATTTCTGAATACATTGAACACCATAAGCCTGAGCATGGATCCCAGAAGGACTCAGGATAGCCTCCTTTTCTTGTGTGGTATGATTACCTAGTTAGAATTTTAAAGCTACACATAATAACCAGAGTCAGTAATGAAGACTCCAAGCTTGTATTTTTTCCTTGCCATTACTAAACACTTAGTCTGCATTTAAGAACCAGTGTTCAGTGTCGATAACTGCAATTGGATATTTTCTCAGTCTCCTGATTGTTGTAGTTTTGACTTGCTTTGGTGTCCTAAACCAGACTAAAGCAGTTAAACACCAGTAAGCTACCTGAACTTGGAATGGGGAGCAGGGACAATAGTGTATGAGGAATGACACAGATGAGATCTGCTGTATGTAGTAGCTTACTGGAAATAGGGAGGAAATACATAGCTGTTTACAAACCAGTGCCTTTTTTTGCAAGGTCTAATACTATTTAGTGTTTGATGGGAATGGTTGGACTCAATGATCGGGTGGGTCTCTTTCAACCCGGTGATTCTATGATTCTATGTTATGTTAGGATTTTAAAATTATTTTTAATAGAGTAATTTAAGGTCTGATAGCTGATTTTTTTCCATCATCTTTGATAGCAAAGCTCCTTTGATACTTCATTCACATTTTAAAACAACATTTTTATGACAGGGAAATACATTCCCAGACTGACTTACAACTTATTTATTGTTTTAAATACCTATGGAATAAATATGCAATTCAAAAGCATGTCATTTCTCTCGCCCAGAGATATAATCATTTAATGATAGTCACATTTTTTGTATAATTTTTTTATACAGATACTTTTTCCACTTCGGTTGTTTCATACATGCCAATAGTTGAAGATGAGATCACTTTGCACTCATTCTTTTATAAAAAGTTCCCTGCCTTTGCATCATAAAAGCATAAAACAAGAAGTGTAAAACCTGCAAAATGACAAGGTGTCTGTGTAGTGACGGTGCATCATTTCAGGTGTTTGAGCAGCTACCATGTTCCAAAATCAGGCTGTGGAGGTGGGGAAAGCAGCAGCTCAGGTTGCAGGGCAGAACCTCCTGCTATGGTGATGTTTGTCTTGATGCGCTCCATGAGCATATTTGACTTCTGAATTAGTTTCCAACTTTTTTGTATATCAAAATAGCTGTAACTTCAGGGTATCCTGACCACATTGCCCTTCTACATAGTCAAGATGAGAATGCTGAATGATTCATACTTTTTAAAAAATCGTTGCACATGTAGGGGCTCTTCTGTTTTTGCACTATGTTGCTTAAGTGCTGATTGGCTGGATTGGCAGTAATTCTTTGCTATAATGTTGTCTTTTGGGCTTGTATTTTTCTCTTATGATTCAAGTTTCCAGTAAATTGCAAATAGGCTTCTTTGTTCTTTTTCCTCACCCTCCTTTCCTTATTCAATGTAAGTGTTAGGGTTTCAGTGTGCAGTAAGAAAGAACAGAGACTTGGAGGTGATCAGATGATGAAACCTCGGATCTCTTAAGGGATGGTAAGTTGCAAAATAACAAAAGATTTCTTTTAAAGAGTTGTGTGGAAGAAGCAGAAAATTAAGTGTTTTCAGCTGTGTTGAGAGAAGAAGTAGTCTGCAGACTAGAGAACTGTGGAAAAATTGAGAGGAAAACCACATGGAAATAATTGTTGTCTTAAGGACAAAATTTAAATTGAGATCAAGATCAAGAAAATACCTTTGTATTGTAACATTTCAATATGTTTACATGATAATGTAGACTTTCGTGAATGTCATTGAACATCAGCTCTGGGACAGCATTTTGTGTGTAACCATGTTTTTTTCCTTCTCATTTGAGCGGACTCCTGAATGTGCCAATTCTTACTCTGTAGAAAGAGAGGATCAATAGGCAGTTTCAGTTCTTTCATTTGTTTTTACAGGCTAGCATATATATGAATGTATAGGGAGAAACAAAGCCATGTCCTACTTAAAGTGCAGTTGGTGGAGGGGGTTTCAGTTTTCCTATATTTGAACTTTAGATTAGAAAGGCAAAGGGGAGATAGCTTGAAAAGGTGGCTGACAGAATATGAAGCAATTGACCTAGTGCATTTAGGTATCTGAGTAGCATGGAGAGATGCTTAAATGTTGCCCAAACCTCAAATTAAAATGACCTTGTCAACATCTTCTAGGAAAAGCCTGGGGAAGTATAGTTTCTGGGGATGGACAGGTTTGTAGAGAGTTCATATTCCTGAGAAATAGTGTTTGAGATAATGGATAAGGCCCAGAGGCTGGATGTTGCTTTGGATAACATACTTTGTCTGAAAAGGCCTTTTATAGATAGAGCTTTCCTTTTTTCCCCCCCTCCTCTTGTTTTTTCTAAGGCTTTATATTATACTGTATCTCAATTCATCTACTCTTATGAACACATGTCCTGTTTCTTCTCAACTCACCATTACGTGTTTTCATTATTAATCAGCGCAGCCAATATTGTGACAGAGTATTAGTGCTCTGGAAGTGCTTGAGATCTTATCTGCCGTGGTTTGTCAGAGAGGAAACAGTGGCCTCAGGAATCCAGCCAAATTTCTCACTTACTCCTCTCCTCCCTGTGCTGATTACATTGTGGAGTTGGGTGAGCATGAGTTGGGTTCTCCAGCCGGGCCAGGAACAGATGATGGAGAAGAGCCTAAAAAGAAACAAGTGAGAACCTGGTTCCAGTCTGAGGTCAAGTTGGGCACATTCAGCTCCTCCTAACATCTTAATTGTCCCTGTTAAATCAAAGACTTCAACCTGTGCTTAAAGTCCCTGGTGTGGGCAAGGTTCTTCTGAGTCGCTGTCCTCTGACAGAGGCAGGGATCAGATTGTTCATGCATTGCTCATGGGAAAGCATCAGTTCTTGCTTTAATAACGCTCATTGAGATTAAAATTGCCTTTGTGGATGAAGTGAGAGGAGAAAGCTGTATGCATTTTTACCCCTGCAAATTAATTGTGCTAATTGTTTATCTGTTGGCTCATCTTTTCTATGTGTATCAGACCCATTCATTCAGCTCCTTTTTCCATTTTTATAAAAATGGCACCAGTACTATTTTTTCATTGCTTTATCTAGTGGTGATACACCTTTTAAATTAGTCATTTATCCCCTTATAAATATAGAAAACATGCCTATTATTGCTGTGTTTTCTGATTTTTATTCTAGGTAATATCAACAGCACGTTTGTACAAAGCTGTCTTACAATAAAGCTGGGAGCAAAATATGAGTAACTGTGGATGAAGAATGGTGTGTGTAATATGCATTTGTATATTAATTTGCTTTGAAATTGTCTACCGTGGCTCCTACAGAATCTTTCACTCCCTGCTGCATTATTGCTCTGAGGCTCATGCTTATATGCTTTGAAAGGAAATGTAAAGATTCCACACTGTCTCCAGGGCAGTAGTCTCATGTGTGAAAGGTTTTCCTGCAGTCTTTTTCCTATCAAAGAAATATGCAATTAAAACACAAAGGAAGTTCCTCCCGTATTCTTCTCCTGGGCTGGATTCTTAAAATGTATAACAGACTGTTGTAGTACTGTCTCTGTGGTCACAGACATGCTAGTAGAGGATGGAGCTAACAGATGAAGGCAGCGTGATGTACTTCTGGAGAGGAGTCTGTCCCAGGTCTTCTCACATTCCCTGAGGCAGTTCTTCTCAGCACAGTAAACTATTTCAGTCTTGCTGAGCTGTATTGCAAATCTCATTAAAATATGATTAAAATGAAGTACAACAAAACTTATCTTCTAACAAAGTCTGTCTTATGAACTATCAAATTCATGTTACCCCTAGGTATTACTTGATCAGTATAATCTACCTTTGATTTCTATTTGAGAGCAATTGTCTGTTCTAACTAAATCTTGATTTGTTAAAAAAAAAATCCAAACAGATTTAAAAATCTTATGTTTCAGAGCAGGTTTTGTGTTTGATACATGTTTGTTAGAGCCAGAATTTTTAAATATTTTTGTTTTAATGCATAGTGTGTAATGTTCATCTTCTGAATTGAGCTATCCTGGATGCAGTTAGAAATAATATTGAATCTGCAGTTTATGTTTAAGGTTGATCTTGTAGTCTTGCAATGATAATAAATTTCTGTGTTGATTGACTGAAATGGGCTTTTGTGTTCAAGGAAAGGGGTTAACTTATTGTTCTGGTTGGGACCTAAAAAATCCTAAGTACATAAGATGGGGGTGTAGAATTCTCTGTAGGGAGCACCTCTGAACAGAGAGGAACTGAGACTCTTCTACCTGGAAATTCACAAGCTCAGGCATGAGGAAATGATATTTTCTTTTGTTTCTGCTCCAGAAAACAGGCTTGTGGCACTTACCCTTTACCACTTCCCTGTGCTCATGGATTCTCACCTACATCTTGTGTTACGTCATGTGTATAGGTCACAGAAGACCTATCAGACAGAGCCTTAATTCACCATTTGTGAGCAGTTGTAGGGTCTGCTGTGAAAGTAGCAAGCTAGAATAAAAGTACTCACAAGTCCTTGCTTGTCTGATACCTGCACAGGCTCCCATTCCCTTTGCATGACTTGCTCAGGTGTGACGTGCACTACAGTTTAGGGTTCGTGTAAGTCTGAGATGGGCAATAAGCCACCCAGACTTAAGTTGAAGAAACATTATCAGTTAGTTTTGTGTAGATCTAATGGTTAACACTGTGAGGCTAGTAAGCAAACAAGCCCTTCTCCATTTTTTTTTTAAATTCTGTTACCTACCTGTTTTCATTGATTTCTGTTGACTATTAATTTTTAGTTAAAGCAAGCTTTTTAGACTGAGAACATTTATGGTAGTGCCTACTAAGTACTAACTAACTTTACTGTAGGTGTGAAGAATGTGGTGGTAAAACCTCTCTGCCAAAGATTTCCTGCACCCAGAGCTTAGTCCTACTTTCATCGGTAGGGTAAGAGGCATCCTACTAGATCAGACCAAAGGTCCTGCTACTACAGTGTCCAGGGTCTGACAGTAGGTGTCTGAGAGAACATAAATGAGAGCCAGCAAGAATATATAATACACTCTGGCAGTTTATCATCTTGGTAGTTTTCTGAATTTGAGTCTCGCTTGTTTGTAATATCCTTCAATACCTTTTTTAAATTTAATTTGTCTTATTACTTTGTGGACCTATGCAGGCTTCTGTTACTCACAGCGACCTGTGCCCTGTCTTAGTTATACTCTGTGCGATGAGTCACTCATTATTTGTAGGGTTTGCTGCAGATTTTGTTATCTAAGTCTAGGTCATAACTTCCATCTAATGTTCACTATATTGCGTACTAAGAAAAAACAAACCCAACATTGCAAAGTCAATTCTTATTCAACCTTTTTATGCCATCTATTATCTTACTTCTTCTAGTCCCTACCTATCTAGCCATCTTTTTGCAGGCCTGAAGATTAATTACAAATGGCTATTTTCTTTTCAAAAATCTTTTAGTGGGCATAATCATCCCTGCTGATCACTTCTAAACCACTTTGAACAATTACCTTGTTGTGAGCTGGGCAGGTGGGATTGATGTGTGTCATTTCAGGATAGAGGGATAACTTGGAATACACTGCTGAGAAATGAGGTATTGCCTTTCTTTTTATTTGCTGATTAATTTTGTTGGTTTGTGGTTTTTTTGTTTTGGGGTTTTTTTTGTTTGTTTGTTTCTGTTTTGTTTTGAGAAATGAGGTATTGCCTTTCTTTTTATTTGCTGATTAATTTTGTTGGTTTGTGGTTTTTTTGTTTTGGATTTTTTTTGTTTGTTTGTTTCTGTTTTGGTTTTTTTTTAAGGCTCCCTGGAGCCTTCTCTTCTCTAGGGTAAACAATTGCAACTCTCTCTGCCTGTCCTCATGTGAGAGGTGCTCCAGCCCACTAAGCATATTTGTTACCTTCCTTTGGACTCACTATAACAAATTTGTATCCTTCCTGTGTGCTGTGGACTCCAGTACTGAATCCAGTTCTCCAGGTGAGGTCTCAAGAGAGCAGAGTAGAGGGGGAGAATCACCTGCCTCAACCTGCTGGACACACTTCTGATGCAGTCCAGGATAAAGTTGGCATTGTGAGCTGCAGGTGCATGTTGACGTCTCATGTTGACCTTCTTATCCCCCAGCACATCCAGGTCCTTCTCTTCTGGGCTTCATTCTCCACCCAGTCTGTATTTGCAATTGTGCTTGGTATTGCCCCAACCTGTGTACTCTTGGCCTTGTTGAACTTCATCAGGTTAGCATAGGCCCACGTCTCAAGCCTGTCAAGGTCCCTCTGCATGGCATCCCTTTCCTCCGGCATGCTGACTGCGCCACACGACTTAGTGTTGTCAGCACACTTGCTGAGTGGGCACTCGGTCCCACTGTCCACATCTCTGACAAAGGTGTCTAACGCCACCTGTCCCCATTTAAACTCTGGAGAAACACTAGTCATCCTTAGTCTCCACTTGGACATTGAGCCATTCATCACAACTCTTTGAGTGTGAACATCTGGCCGATTCCTTATCCACAGAGTGGCCTGTCTGTCAAATCTGTGTCTCTGCAATTCAGAGGAAAGGATGCCATGCAGGACAGTGTCAAATGCTTTGCACAAGTCAGTATATACTCTGCCAGTATTGTTCTGGTTTGGTGTTTCGTACAGAAATCTACTATACCCCAACGGTGGTGATTTGAGAATAAGAAATTAATTCAGTGACTTATGAACATATTGCCATAAGCTTTTGTGGCTTATTAAATGAAGCTTAATTTTAGTGAGACTTGATTTTCCATTTTTAATACTGTCTTTTGATATAAAGCTAAGTGGTTATTTTTAAGGTTTTTATTTAGTTAATCATTAATCTACAAAAAGTTGTTATCTAGGAAGGTGATAACTGGAAAGGAATTCTATTTCTCCTAGAATTTTACTATGAAACTTGCTCTCTGTCATTCACAGTGTAAAACTAAACTATCTGTCTGTCCTTGTGTAGTAAAGTCTTAGCACCCTATGATGACCAGAGCTTGCTACTGCATGAAAACTCTTCCCACCCTGGCAAACTTGTTTTGTTTGTAAGATCATAGAAAACTGCTCTTAGTTTGGACAAGTGTTTTCCTTGGGTCTATGCTCCCTATTAGCTGACAATGTGCCCATAATCACTTATGTGTTTTGAAAGATGTTACCGTTACTTGTAAAGTCCTCCAGCCATTAAAGACTTCTTACACTATGTCCAGGGTCTTGAAAATTATAATTTCAGGTATTAAGGACCATACTTCAATTTGGAGGATAACTGGCATGGATCCTGTAATTTGTTCAACCCTACCTCCCCCTCTGTGCCCTCAGAAGAGCCTGTGGCTCTGATAGCAACACACTTTGGCTCCTCGCAGGCCCTCCTTTCTGATTGTTCCAACCTCTGTGCCATTGATTGTTGTCTACTCCCACTACCACTGTGTGCCTGTGCACAATGTCACACAATGCAGAGGCTGAAATGCCCATCCAAGGTGGAAGGCTGGATGTGCTAGGTCAGAGAGGCTGTGGTGGCATAAAAGGTTCCTGCGTAGGATTTGGCATTGGCCCTGCTTGGACTTGAGCTGGCTCCTGCTGGCTCCAGATGGGATGTTTCTGCCCTGCAGTCCTCGGCAGGTGCCAGAAGGAGTTTGGCTTAGGTTCTGTATTAGATCCAAGCTAGCCTTATGCATTCATGCATTAAATGTGCAAGCTAACAAGCTGTTCTGGGGTTTGGGTTGCTGGGTGCATCTAAACTCTTTCCAGGTAAACAGCTTGAGATTCCAGAGACCTAGTCTGACTGCTCACACCTCCCTGGCAGGATTTACTAGCCCAAGTCTGTCACAGAGCACCTGAGTAGATATGCTGTTCCTCACTGGATATTTGAAAGGCCAGTTGTACACAAATTTTGATTACAGAGCTGCTTTACCTGGCTGTAATGATGCAGGGCACACCTGTACCACGCTGCCTCAAGTACTGGGAGCAGCAACATGGGAGAGACCAGCTTATCTTGGTTATCGCTGTGGGAGTCAACACCTGGTCCCACGCTGCCCTGGAGATGGAAGTTTCTAGCACCTGAACTTGTTCAGGCATAGCTATGCTGAGCCATCCTTCCCGTGGAGACATGTGGTCAGAGATAAAGCAGTTGAGGCAGTCTGAGACTGAACGCTGCTTTAGTTTAATAATAATAACAGCAATCAAAGTGAGTACAGGTAGATTTTAATCAGTGGGTGCAGGAGATAAGAAATAAGAGGTAATGAGAGAGATAAGTTTCTTCAGTGAAGGAGAGGAGAATGGGAGTAATGTGGTTTTTTCTTGGTTGTGAACTCTGGACTGTTTCTGCGTCTTTCCTTTTGATAGTACTTTGATAGAAATGATTCAGGGCCCAATCTGTGTGGTCTGCCCTCCAAGACAAATATCTTAGACTAGCATAATGTCCTAGACAGGAGTAAATGGCACCTTCTGGACTTGGTGAGTGCCTTGGGGAGGTACATCCTACACTTTATGTACTAATGACTTTTCTGTGTGCTAGAGCATGCAGTGGACCAGCTACGGCAAGAGGCATTGAAGGCATTCTGAATGAGTAATAGCTTTCTGTGAGTTAGACCAGTGCCTTCCGTATGGGAAAAAAATGGGTTACGTTTTGTCGCGGAGGAGCAGGTGTTGAACCAGGATTGTAATGGTGTTAATATACGTAAGAAAATTGCAGTCTCCACAATGTCTGGATCCCAAATGATTACCTGCCATCCTGCCATCCCACTCTCAATGCCAACTCAGAAGTAAAATGATAGGCATGTAAATTAGGAAGACTCTTCCCCTCCTAGAGAAGTAGTTACTTGAAACCAAGGACATAATATTTTCTCTGGACTGCTGTGTGGAATTCAGGATTTTAAATTTCAGTCAAGTTGAAAGTTCTGGTTAAACGCTTGGTTAAATGTTTACCTAGATGAATAGGGAGAGAGAAAACCCGGTTGCTTTTTGCAGTCTGAACTAAAGAATAAGTTTGCCTAGACTTAACCATTCTACTTAGCTTTGGGAGCAGTAGTTGCAGTGTTTTTATTCAAGCTGTCAGGTCTAGGAAACAAAAACCCCCAAGAAGGGAGGGTTTGCTTTAGACAGATAAAAATTGTTTGAACATGTAGTAGAAAGCTTCACCATATGCATTTATAGTTGAAGGTTGAGCAGAGGAATACTTCTAAATTAGAGAATAAGTTGTGTTGTTTCAGGGTGCTTTTCAGCAGTGTAAGACTTTCATTTTGTATTTATTGAAGCATGGAAAGCAGAATTTGTGTGTTAGACTCAGCAGGGATTCTTATGACTTTCATTCTTCCCTCCTGCTTAGTCCCTCCTAAATAAAAAGAAATATTTTGTGATGCTTCCACATAACATCAGTATTTTAGACAGTGTGTGCTTGATAGGCATTCTAATTTCTTCAGTAAATAATCCTAAGTGACTAAAACTTTGTTTTCAGCCTATTACAAAAGGTTGTCATTATTGCCCTGTATTGAATTTTAGGGTGTAACATTGTCATTGTTTCAGATTCTTCCTCTTCTCTGTGCAAGGGAGCCAAAGATGTGCTTGTATCAGAACCACCTTTGTTAAAATAATCAATGAGTTTCAAGATGATTTATAGAAAGCAGTGGGTGATCCCTCTTTGTCGGAGCGTCCTTTGTACTCCTAAGGATGGCGTGTCAATGTGGTGTGGCAGTGAGTGGGCTGTAAAGACCAAGGGTACATACGGGGTGATTCATAGAGCACTGAAACAGCATGATTTCAAATGAGGCTTTTCTGAGCTTGGCTTCAGAATGCAGAGAAACATTTTCTGCAAGTACAAATAATGTGGTGAGAATATGTGAAGTACTTGTTACTGTACATTTCATTTAAATCATTAAACCATCTTGAGACAGTTCTTGAGTTTGTCTCTGCTTTCACTTTGCTTTTAAGTATTGCCTCATTTAATTTCCTGGCCCTAACAATAAAGACCTTGGAAAGTTTTCTGTGTATCACCAGACAGATGATGCAAGGTATAAATAGAGTCTTGGGAATGTCTTTAGTGTCTTTCTTAGTGAAACCTGAATATAAAGGCTGGTGTTTTTAAATAGCAGGATTTCAATAGACTTGCATCACTGTTGGAGCCTAAGTATGCTTTTTTTTCCTTGCTGTACTCTGCTAAGTGATGTAATGTGAAGTGCTGTAACTTTTTTTTTCTTCCGCCCCCCCGAGACAGGTACAAAAATCACCCACATCATCTGAGTGCTAGAGAATGATGACCCTCCAGTTCAGATAATGATTCCCGGTTAACCATTATTTGTGACAATGTGCTTTATTAAAAATCTCGTTCTTTCCTGGCATCGTTTTCTATTGATTTAATAGCTGTTAAATTTGACTTGAACTCTCTGTGCCCTGTTAGCACGTCTTGCTTTGGAAGGCCTCTTTTTGCACATTAGCTGCCTGTCTTCAATTATGTTCCTTCTGCCTGCAACAGGATTGTAATTCATTTTATTGTGCTTTCTAGAAATTGGTGATATCTAGTCAATTGTCAGATTTTGTTTGACAAACTTGAGTAAATTTCCCTAGATGACCTCTCAAGGAGCTTTGAAGCTGTCTAGCACTGGACCCATAAGTTATTTTTTTGAGCAGAGTGGAAAGACGAATTAGACAAGGTGTAAGGAGAAGTATACTTAATATTTTTACACAGAATACTTATAGAGTTTTTCCTGGAGACAATATTTTGCTTTTTCCCATTTTTTTTAGGTTGAGTTTACTCTGTGTGGTACCTGTGTTCTTCAGAAGTCACTAGAAGAATATAATACAGAAAAGTGAAAAACTAAGAAGTGATATAGTAGGGTAGAGTTGGGTTTTTTACTTAAATGCCATCTTCCTGTACAAAACACTAATTCTTGGCAAAAAAGCTTTTTCCCAAATGAGCATCATGCAAAATACAGTATTTAGTTATGCTTCTGAAGGGGCAGATTCTAAAGGTCTGCAGATTACTGTTGCTAGTTCTCATTATTTCTATATTGTTTTTCAATTTTGTTGTTAAAATGTCAGTTAATAAATAGTTGTGCAGTTTTAAGTATTAAAATTCTTAGAAGAATAATATCCAGCAGATAATTTGTGAAGCCTGATAGGATGATAGGTAATTCAGTGCAAGTATTCACCTAACAGTAGTTTTTAAACAGGCCATAACAACCTCCAAAACCTCAACTAATTTCAGTAATCCATATTTTAAGAGACCTTCTCGGAGTATCTGTGTAATGATTTGGTTTAAGACCTATATAGGGCTGTATTCTGTTAATGCCATTAATTTCGAGGGGTCTCTTCCTTATTATTTGTGAGCTGTTAACAGCGTGACAAAAGCTAATTGAAAGGAGTTCAGTAATTTTATTCATGCACTAGAATTCTTAATAATTTCTCTTCACAAAGTGGAAAAAGACAGTTACTGTCAGCTATTTCAGAAATAAATTGATCAAAAGCTAACTTTAATGTATTGTCTGTGCATTTACAAGTTTATAATCTGTCAGTGATACCAGAGAGCTAGAAAATTTACTTAACCCAACTCTGTATTTAATGCAAATGGTTAATATACAGGCCTTTTAAAAGTGTTAACATTAAGAGTATTTTAATCCTCTGTGCTTACTACATTGATGAAAGAATTCATTATGAGAATGAGTTATGCAGAATATATTTGCACATGCAGCAGTCCACTTTGTGTGAATTATTCAAACTCTTGTCATGTAGTCTCAGTCCTGATGTGTAATTTGCAGATGACCAGTGAAGGAAATAGTCCACACAAAATCCCCGGAAGATGTTCTTCCCACAGTCACTTGGTTTGACTCCAGCTTTTACACAAGGATTTGGTGACAGTGTGGTCTGAACAGATACAGAAAGGTATCTCTGCAGAGGAGGCAAGCTAGCAGAAGGATTAGAAAGTAAAACAAACTAGGAAAATGGGAGGGTCTGTGTGGGACTGGACATGTCATTTTTAAAGAATTTTAATAAATCTAAACAAGAGAACTTGAATCAGCAGTCAGTGTTTCTTGTCCTCATACTCAATGCTTGTTTCATTTTAGGGCTTTTTAATGAAAAGCCTTCTGTTTGCTCTGTGTGAAAGTCGAACCATAACTTTTAAAACACCTAGTATTCTCTTTTAGGGTGTTAATGTTTTAAAATGGAAAACTAGTTTTGGTTTGGGTTGAGATGCTTCTTTACACAGAGTGGGTTCTTAGCCCCCATGCCGGGAATTTTCTATTGGGTTTAATTTCTCTATTAACTACTCTGATTTAAAAAGTTTATATAGATTTTCCCCAAAATATAGTCAAAACCAGTAATTGAACAGAAGGGGGGCAGGGAAAGAAATTTAAAATACACATCTCTGCTTACTATGCCTAAACTCTCAAATGTTCAAGTGCCTCTCTTGAAGGCTTATTGCATAATTGAAAGAACTGTATATTTACTGATCTGTTTAATTTATTGTAAAATGAGTGCACACAGCATCTGCACAACAGCCCGACTTATATGGTTGTGCTGAACTGTGCGTATTGCAGAGTTCCTTACCCTTAAAAATATCATACTGGTGGAGGTTTGCTTTTGTTAAGGTCAACCGCCTAGGAGTTCTCAATTTGGTGAATCATGTAGGATGGCACAGTGATTAGATGCCAAGTCACGATCTGATGCTTTGAGCTAATTTTACTTCCAGCGCACTGCTTTTGAATTCAGAGCTCTACTTATTGGCACTGCTATGTTACAGACAGGAAAGGAGATCTCCTTTAGCTGCTCAGTGTTGCTTCTTTGTGCTGGGCTTCTTGCAAGGGTCTGCATGTTGCAGCGCAGGCTGCCCAGACCTGGGGGTGCAGTTTGTGGCTTCAGTGTTCAGGCTCTAAAGATCCCAGGTGTTTCTCCAGTTGTTTACTGCATAACATGTCTGCATGTAATAAAGGATAATCTTGTGCTTGATACTTATGCTTGCTGTAGTTCTAAATCCAAAGCAGGCTCCTATACACTTGGAAACTCTGAGCTGAAAATCAAATATTACTTGCTTTGAGCAGAGCAGATGCTGCTGAGTTGCCTGAGTAAGCTTTGTGCCACACCAGTTCTGTATGCAGCTTTTTCTCTAGTGTTTTTTTTCAAAAGCAGTTGAGAACAACTTTCAGGCTTAAACGCTTTAAAGAAAATTATACCTGAAGAAACTGTTACACAATGCTGAGGTACAATTAGAGCTCTGTTCAGACCTGGAGATGAGTTTTTGTTAAGCTTTCATTCCCATTTTGAATTATTTGAATTCATACAGGCACAGTGATATAAAATTGAATGAAATAAATGTAACTTCTTACAGTTGATTGTGCCTCCTCATTTATTAGTAAGGGAGTAAGGGAGAGATTATTAGTGCTGTCTGTTTTTAAAGCTTTTTGGTGCTAGAGTTTGCTGCAAGCTAAATTTGTTTGAAAAACTTCAGCCAGAGTAGTTCAGTCACTTGTGAAGGTAATGAAAGAGTAGATGATGTTTGTTTGTTTGTTTGTTTTTTAAATACAGCTTTTATTTAGAAATCATTACCTTTCTGTCAAAGGTTGCTATTTTGCTGTATCTGTGAATATTTGCTTATTATTGTCCGAATTAAAGAACCCTTGATAAATTTCAGCTTGTCCTTTTTCAGGAGTAACAGGGAAGCTGTAAAAAATACTGTATTTATACTGAGTGCATTCCTGATCATACCTGCAGGTGTCTGAAAGGCTGTCTTTGAAATAATAGTGGTAAACTGTATGGGGCTGGCCAAGTCTGGGGCTTGGCAAAAGAACTGGTGGTTTAGGAGAGAAAGGAAGTTTTTTCCTTTGGTTAATAGTGTTGCTTGTCAGTAATTTAGAGACATGAATAGCTGGTAATGTGGAGGAGCAAGTGGAGTCAGCAGGACTGTGGGTGAATGGATAGATCCAGAGTCTGCAAGGAGCTGTGGAGCTGATGAATCTGGGACTGGAAATTCCTAGGCAAGAATGGAACCCTTGACTGATAGGCAATCAGAGTAAAGTAGCTGGCTCAGCCCTGGTAAAGGCTGCGTCCTCTTGTAGTTTGTCCAGTTCTATACCATGTGGCATTTGGTGCTGGGTTTCCTCCAAGTCCTCTGTGATAATCCTGTGTCTTGAATCAGTCAGTGGTTTTGGAATGTTCAATTCCAAGTGTTTGGTACAATGTCAGGACTCTGCTGCAGCTCAGCAGGACGTTGTTTTTCTGTGGTTTGGGACTTGGTTATGTGTGTTGTGTGTCCTGGGGAACACGAGAGCCTATTTGTGACAGGAGCTGCCTAGGATGGTTTTGGAGCACTGTTGAATGAAATAGAAATAATACTGTCTTATTAATACCGTCCATTGCCAACAGTCCCCAGGTGTGATGATATTTTAGAAAGCTAACTGAAGGGACCAAACAGTATGGATAGTGATAGAATCATAGAATAACCAGGTTGGAAGAGACCTACCAGGTCATCGAGTCCAACCATTCCATGCTTAAGCTACTGCATATGTCCGTTTTGTGAGCAGCATGCATGTGTTCCACAAGATGAATTTGAAAGAGATTAGGCCTGTGAAGCTGGACAATCAGGAGTAAAGGATCAACTTAAAGGACTGGAAGCTTTTTTATGCACATGGATTTGTAGTAGGTAAGAGTAAAAGCTGGGAAAAGAGATGATACCAAGAGAAACTTTAAGGAACTGGAAAAGCTGGAGCTTGATTAGTAGCGAGCATGAAACAAGGTTAAGGAGTGGCAGTATAAGAAAAGAAGAGACAGATGTAAAAAAAAGTTCATATACACTGAAATGCACTTCTGAACAGTACCCATTACGCAGCTTCAAAGGTTGACTCCAAAATTTTGGGGTCATCTTTCTCCTGCTGTGTAATCCACTGCAAAAGCGTAAATTGTCTCTCCCAGTGGTGATGTTTTGCAAAGAGAGGTTAACTTTTTGATGTTTGCTTTCTTTAGAGGTGAGGTCAGTGTTCAGATCACTTGTAACAGACCTAAAGTTCTCAATTCTTCTTTTAAGCTATGTCATTATTTATAATGATCCTCTCTGACAGAATTTCTATCTCAAAGAAATTCTCTGAAAATCTGGTATGAAGGTTTTGTTGAATGAAATCAGAAAACCTCCAAAATTAAGCACTCAGTAGAAACTTTAGAATAAATTTGCAAGTGTGATAGAGCTTTAGTCTCATAATGCATGTGCATTATAATCATTACATGATAAGGCATGCAGATGTTGATGTAATAAATCATCTGATTATATAAGGGGCAAGGATGAAGTCGCTACTGGAAAAATTGATTTAATTATTGATATAGGTGTAGAGATCAGCTTAAAGATAACAACTCATCCTGCCATGTGCTATTTATGAAATGTATATAGGATGCTGGGGGAAGTGCACATAGAAGGAACTGGCAGATAACTCCCAGAGTGTTAAATGTCAAAATCTTCTGGAGAAACACTTTACAGAAACTCCCTCATTGCCTAGGACTGAATTCTCTATCGCTTCTAGTATGGATGACATGGCTTTTCTGTTTTCAGATACATACTGATAGTCTTACAGGTCTCTCTTTCACTCTCATCTCCCAGAGTTTGTATTTACAGCATTGTTGAACTCCCAGCTTCCAGACTTAGTGATGGTGCTGTCACTATGGTGCTGCTGGATGCTCTGTCAGCTCTTTTCCTGTCAGTCAGTGGGGGTTTGCAGCACACAAACCCCCAGTTCCCACTGCCCTTCAGGAGAGGACAGAGCTTGGCAGCTTTAATCACCTGCCAGCTCACAAAAACGCATTTGATTTTCCAACCTTGTAGCCAAGATCAAAATAATCTCTAGTGGAAGTTTGCTATTGTTAGTATTCCTTGCCCTTCTTGAGGCAAAAGCAATCCCTAAGCATTGTGAGGGAAGAAATAAGGGTTTTATTTTCTTCGTTATCTTATGCTTCATTGTTTATTGGAGAAGCCAGGTGGTTTCTATGGATTGCTCACCTTCTCAACAGGTGGTAAAAATTAATTTAATGCCCTGTAGCTTTGACAGGTGTTATCAATATATGTTGCCTGATGCAAAATGAAAATATATTGCTGTCATTTTACACAGAGAGTACTGCAGGCTGTGTTGTTATAGTTTAGTCAGTCTACCTCTTTTTCCTAGCTTTCAATACCCAGGTGCCTGAAGTAGCTGCAGAAATCCAGATGTGTTTCTTGCTTGCCTCCGATATTTCAAAAGAAGAAGGATATGCTCTGCAGTGATTTCAGTGAATGCAACAGAGTTAATTTGAATGGGAGGCTAATTTAGACTCAGAAATGTTGAGCAGAGAGCACTCCTAACACAGGTACCTTGCAGTGTTTGCTAAAAAAAGGGGGCATAACTTACACATGTGGAGTCTGGCTATTGCTTGTATTTAAAAATAACTACCTACTTGAATGGTGGATTAGGAGATGGAGTCAGAAGAATTGGGCTGGAGAGAGGGTGCGGAGTCCTGGTAGTTGCAGAATGAGAGGGAGACAGAAAGTAGAACCAAAGAAGCCTGGACACATAGGACCATGCAGAACAGAGTGAAGGACTAGTATCTGTTACAATGTCATCATCCAAGTAATTTGTCTTTGGAAGCTTGTGTAATTGTCATACTGGAGTATATCTGCGGCTGCTCTGTAGCCCTCAGTCATTTCAGCTATCAATAGGATGTGTAAAATAAGAGCTGCTATTTGACTGTACTATATTAAGTGGTATGAAGCTTGTAGAATAGTCTGTAGTCTTATATTGAAATCTATTTTAGAAAGATTTTTTTAAATTTTCATTTTAAAAGTAAATGGAAGTACTTAGACTTCCTTTGTGCACATTTGAATTTTATTAAATTACATATCAACACAGGAGAGATGAGGGAACATACACTCTCTTCAGCTGAGGGGTACTGCTACTGTACTGTTTGATGTCACCTACATTAACCCAAGTTCAGCATCATTTATCTGCTTACATTGTGGAGGTCAGGCCTTTGTAAAGCTGGAAGAATAGTGACAGTTCTTTTAACAGAACTGCTCTCAACATGAGGTTTCTGTTCATTAGTTCTTCAGTTTAAACATAAAACCAGAACAACATTCTTAAATTACCTTTTCCAAAATGTGTGAATCAAAATCAAAACATTTAACATTTTGTTGGATTTGTACTTTTTTTTTTGTTGCAGACATCTTTATTGGGTTGGTAGCATTTTAAATGTTGTGAATGCACAGGTCTTCAAATGTCCTCAGAAACTGGAAGCTGAAAGGTTTGCACCGCACACTTTAAACTTTAATCTTCTGTCTCAAAAAGTCTGGGTGTTCTTTCATGTGTTTTTGTTGCTTTTTTTAAATTTTGATAAAATAGACAACTTGTATGTAAAGTCAAAATAACATTAAAAATTAATAATGCCACAGCTTAACTTGCTGTGTGCTTTAAAAGATTTCTCAGTACTTCAAAGTGAATTGATAGCATGTGGTGTTAACCTCAATCAATACATGCCTGTAAACCCTTTTAAGGAACCTGCAGTGACTATTTTTTTTCCTTACACTATTTTTCCTTCATTTAAACTGCCTGAATGCCAGTTCCTCTATTGGATTTGGCTTTGTCAATAGTATTCATTTAATCTCTTGCTGTTTGTAGCATTTTAAGAGTAAAAGTATGTTTTAAAAATTATTTGTTGATTGTGGTCCTTGCTTGAGTATTATTATGTTTTTGTTAAGGGAGAACTGTGCATGCATAGCAACACTGTCAGTGTTGATGGATTATCCTAGACAGACTACAACACCGTGGCAACAGCAGAAAAAAAAAATCTGATTTGCAGGTGGAAAATAGTTGTACAGCCACATTGGAATGAAATATACTTGTTATTTTGGTTACTGGATTACTATAATATGTCTTCAAGTCCCCGATCTTTGGTTGAACAAAATTATCCTTTATTAGTTGCCTTCATGTTCTTCATAGTCAATTTTACTGTTTCTTAAAGAAAAATGAAATAGTAACTAATATATTTAATATTAAAATGTTTAGGTTTAGATTTAAGTACTTTTTTCAAACAAAAAATACCCCTAAAGCTTAGCAAAGTGAAAACAAATCCTTATTTATGTATTTACAGAAAAGAATTACTGAGAGTTTACTTACCAAATCAAGAGGTGACCTACCTGAATAATATCTTAATTTAAAATCAGAAATAAATGTTTTCAGTTTTCTGAGGCTAATTCATTGTTTGTGATAGACTGTGTTTTTTAGGGTAGTTTTGAAACATGTTCTGCAGAATTCCACTGTGATTTGGATTGCTTGTAACTTGGCATTTCATCCATCACAGCTCATGAGCCAAAATATTCCTGGCTGATAATGGGGTAACATATCTATCATGGTATGCATTCAGGAAAGAATAATTTTATATATTGATGCCCATAGTAGTATAACTAAAATAAATAGCTTTGAATTTCCAGGACTGACTCTTCCAGTAAATAATGAAGTTAGAAAGATGTGAAGAGTGTTAGTTGGAAAAAAGGCAAGTGGAACTGGGGGCTTTACTACTATGGAGAAGTGTTCAGTACAGACAGAAAAGTAAATTAGGGTACCATGTGATGAGTGGATATTAAAGTTTTTAATGGGGTTTTCACAGATCAGTGATTTTGTGTGTCAAAATAGTGGCTGGTAATAGGATGTTGAATAAAACAACGTTCATTTTAGTCATGTTCTTAGAAGTCCCTTAAAGGCAAACTCCTCACTTTCTAAGTACAAATTTGATTACTATATGTGTTGTAAACTCCTTGAACTTTAAATCTTGAGGCTTTACTTGTTACATGCATGTGTTATCTGCACCTTTGGAGGAGAACACAGCACTCTTGTGTTACCTCAGCCACCTGCTGGAAACACATTGATTTCCTGGCCATATCCATTTGAAATCCAGTACTGCAGGCTCTTGTACTACTAAAACACATTCTAGAGATGGAAATCTCTATTGAGTTTGCAAAACAGGTAGCTGTTTTGCAATTCTGTATATGGCATACAATTTGGTAAGCAAAAAGT
Source organism: Piaya cayana (assembly GCA_013389865.1). Lineage (NCBI taxonomy): Eukaryota > Metazoa > Chordata > Aves > Cuculiformes > Coccyzidae > Piaya > Piaya cayana. The sequence continues at coordinate 106,618 of WAAB01005032.1, forward strand.
GCTTAAAATTGATTATATTTAAATATAGAAATTATATGTAAATTATCCCTCCTCCATCTGAAGAGTAAAGTAGTTGGAGTTTCCCACAGTAATGAAAGGAGGAGACAGTGTTATTGCAGAGGGACTGCTTGGTGTCAGGAGTTAACCCAATATGCTGTACCTGTTGGTGTCATAGAGTTAAGCATTTTTGCAGCTGCTTCAGCTCTCTCTCTGCAGCAGTTCTAGCTGGGGCTGATCAAAACCAGATTGCCATAAGGAAGGCAAACAGTAAATAACTGAACTGGGGAGCTGGCAACTTCAGCCTCCTAGATGCAAGACCAGTTCTAACATCTTGCTTTGCATGCTGCTGTGACAGAGAGGTGTATCTTGTGCACATAAGGCTGTTTGATACCAGCAAAACGGGCTTCTTCAAAGGTCAAGTTCTTCGGGAAACATATGTAGGAGGTAATATGACAAATATGTGAAGTAAGGAAAAGACTACAAAGAACTCAGCTTCTTTGGTATTTTTTAAGCAGTTTTTATATGTCTGTGAATATTTAATTTCTTTGTCTACAGAAAACTAAATCATGCAGTACATGCAAATTAAAAAAAAATGAGCCTGCTGCAAGTTTGGATGTGTGGGAATTCGGCTGTAATAGATTTGCTGTTACGAATTATGTTAATAAAAATTCTGTAATAAAATGTTTTAATTATGCTTTATCTTTACACAAACCATGTAGACTTTATACATCCTACTGCTTTTTTTCCCTCAGCTGCTAGTATTTGCATACTATATTTTCTTGACAGAACTGTCTTTTGAGAGTGACTTCATTGCTCAGTTCACCTCTGCTGCCATGTAGTTTTACTGTCTAAAGAAAATACAAGTAGTTTATTTTCTTTAGTTGCAATGTTGAAGAAGCCTTTATGCTTGTGTGGCTGCTGATTAATGCTCTTCCAGTGGCTACCCTAACCATGAAATATTTACTGTATCCATGCAATGCAAGTTCAGAGAAGTCAGTTGCTACAGTACATTTGACAACTTACAAAATACTAGTAACACGTAGCCTTTGTGCAGACAGGAATGGCACATTGAGAGACAATACTTTGGGAGTATAATTGTGAGAAGAAAAATCGAATGTCCTCTTTCCATAAGTAATACCAAATTAATTAAATGTATTTAAAATCAAATCAGTTTTGACTGGAATGTAGGAATGGATGGTTTTAAGTATTTAATTCTTTTTTGTCTGCAGTCCACTGTTGAAATTCTTTCCAGATCAGTAGTCATCAAAATGAATGTACCTATTATCATTGACAAAAAGACTTTTTAAATTGACACCTTGAAGTCTTTATCATCTGATAAGAAAGGTCTCTGCCTTATTGGAAATCTTGCAAAACTTTAAGAACCTAAACCTGAAGGCAGTTTTGTGTGTGATGAACATAGGTGTTCATGGTTTAGTCTCAGAAATAGAAACCATGTTTCAAGTGCAGGTTTGGGGAAGATGATGTCCAGAAGTGTACAATGTGCACTTTTTCCCTTGAAAAATGGAAAATACATCGAAACATCAAAATGAGGACTTTCTTCATCACAGCTGCTCTGTCACGTGTAGGTGTGCATGTGTGCATGCAGGTTTCGTGTATAGCACACACACCCCGCCCCCCATTCCAACTTTGTTATGCACCAGTTGTTGATGTAGATGGTGCCTTGAGGGCCCTCCTTGGGGAGCAGCATGTAGCTGTGAAGAGCTGGGCCATAGGAAGACCAAGACAGAATTAGGAGGTATCTCCATCTGTTTTTCTATTCAGACTCTGCTTTACTGCTGGATGCTGATTTTTTTTTAATGAAGTTCTTAATTCTCCCAATAACTTTCAAGCTTCTTACAGATTTGTGCCTTTTACAGCAAACAGCTGTGATGCTGCAGTACCTGAGATAAAATATATCCTTTTTCAAAGTAGATTCAAGTCCACATCTTGAATGGGAAATCCCCATTCAACATGTTTTAGGATCTCTGGACAGTAAGGACAGAAGAGAGTTCTTTTTTAACCCGAACGTGTTGCTCGTATGTGATCTGCAGGGCAAGAGAGGATCTTCTCAGTCTTTCTGCAGAGGCAGAGGGTAAAATGCTGAAGACTGAGCCATAACCAGTCCTGTTCTGCGTAAAGGAGAAAATGCCACCATATAACAATTTATCTGCCTGTTAATTTAAAGAAAATCACAGCTGTGCCAGTCTTTTGTGGAGTCCAGCCTATTTGTGTGCTAGGCATGCTCTTTGTGGAGCATTAAGAGCTTCAGGTGGGTAAACTTAGTTTCAAGTTGACTGTCAAGATGTTGGCACAATTCAAGAGAGCTGCTATATTCTTTTGAACTGTTACAGAGAAGGAATGGTAGATAGCTGGTGAGTCTTCAACTAAAGTTTAAGACACTGATGGATTTGGGTGCTTCAAACTGTGGTGGCAGATGAAGTTGGACTGGGGAACATCAGGAGTAGAATGAGGCCTGTTCCAGCCAGGTCCTCTTTGGTAATGAATATGTCACAGGCAGATGTTCAAACAACACATGGCTTACCAGGAAATAAAGAACTCTTAGGCAGCTGAAGCATTTCTGCAAACAGACTCACTGTAATTTTTTTTTTTAATCTCCCCTTGAGCACCAATTGAAAACTGCATATGCAAAAATCTTGATTCAGTGGTTTAGGGTAGTTGGGTTTTTTGGTTTTGTTTTCCTGCTTGGTTGGTTTTGATTTTTTCCTAGCAGATTCAGGATAGTCCCTTTGCACCTTCCCTTCCCTTTCCTGCTCAGGCTTGATTCTGTTCTGTTCTTTTTGTTTCTTTTTTCTTTTTTTGGGGGGGGTATGTTTTTAGTTGATTAAATCAATTCAGATCATATGAGCTAAATACGTTTAAGAGGGTTTTAGTTTCAGTAACTTCTTCCCTATTTATCTACAGACAGTGCAGTAGCAGCCAATCTTTTGTTCCTGAAACTGCAGTGTTTTTTTAGCTGCTGATAAATCTACTCATCCTGGGGTTAGAAAGCATACACTTGTCTACACTTACACTGCGTGTCTGTGACCCATGTGCTTCAACTGCTTTAGGCATCTGGCAAACAAGGACACTTATTGTGCACAAAGAGGAAGGGCAAAGCATTTGTTCCTTTATGAAAAAGGATAGACAACAGTACTAGAGAAAATCTTGGTATAATTAAAGTCGATGCTGTGAATCCTATTGTGTAACACCCTCATCAAAAAGTAACATGAAGGCAGAAAGAAAGCCCATGTACTTGAATTTCTGGCAATAGTAAGCTGCGTGTGCTAAAGCAAATGAACCTTGAGTTACTTGAAAAAGATTCTTCTCAGTCTGCCATGCTGGAGCTGCTTCTGGGAAACCTCATTCTCCTTGACAACTTCTCTGTGATAAACAGCTTATATACCTTATGTGTGGGAACAAAGTCTTCCCCTGTAACAGATTCAGAGGAATCAAATGAGTATGAGTCTGCATCCCTAAAGTGTTCGGTAAGTGATTTTCTGTAGGTGACAGATAGCCAGCTTTGGCTGGTACAATGAAAATGAAGAAAACATAGAAAGGAGACAGAAGAATCTAGGAATGATAATCATCATAATCAGGACATAGATGGTACAATGATTGGGGAACAAAAATAAAAGATTACTCAGGTCTAGTTGAAAATAACTTGACCTGCTTTTGCCTGCAGTAAACTGTTGGTGACTGCATTAAGGAATAACTCATGATATTGTACTGTAAAACATCTTTATATATGTTTGTATGAGAAAACAGAATGTGTAAATTATTAATGAGGGAGCAATAGCAATGGGTTTTTAGTTCAAGTCAGTCCATGAAATTTTGATGATAACAGCTAAAACCAGTAGAAGTGGTTATGATGATGTTTTAAAGTAAATAAAGAAATTTTAAAATTCTCAAAGGATACTGATCTTCACAATTTTCACTTCATAATAGCGCTTAACTTACTAGCTACTCTAAAATTCACCTCAACCAAAATATTTGGAATGAGTTTTTGTCAGGAGGATGCACAGGTGACAGTGGATAGTCATCCTATATATCTTGCTATGCCTGTGGAGCTATGATTTTGAATGTTATCTGCACTTTAAATTCTTTTTAGACTCCCTAATCCTAAGGATGTTTTTCATAAAGAAACTGGAAACTATATGGATCTTACTTTTGCACACAAAATTATGATCCCAGAAAACTTTACTGGTGAAATAAAAGAAGTTGAAGCTGGACAATGACAACAAACCCCCTCAGTTTGCCTATGCAAAAATGTGAAGAAATAAAGATAGATGACTGCGAAAACATGTGTGAGGAACAAACCTAAATCGATGTAATGCCTTCCTTACATTCCCACGTAGGAAATGGAAGTGTCTTCTCCTCTTGCTTTTAAAACAAAGAAACAGCAGTAGAAGTAATAATAAAAAATACTCAGGCTGCCTAGTTGGCATACCTTCTCTTGGTCCTTGTGTCATCATCAAAATGAAGCTCTCCTTTAATGAGGGGGACATGCCAGAAGGCATAATGGAGGTTGTGATGTACTCAGTCATACCTTTCTATACACCAGTCTTTACTCTAAAAAGAATATTTATCTGACATCAACTGCAATTGTTAGACATACAGAAACCTTCAAACATTCAGTGTCCAAAACAACAGGTGAAACAACCAGTCCATTTAATTATTCCACTGTGATAGTGAGTCTTCTATCTTCTTCACTGCACTGACCTAACTGCACAAGCATCTTTCATCTTGGGTTTGTCTTCCTGAGTCCCTGGGTACTTGTGAACCACGATGTCTTTCTACAGTTACAGGTCCCATACCTGTTTCCCAGTCTGACCTACCACAGTCTAAGGCCAGCGTCTGGGGTTAAGCTCTGCACCAAGGTTAGATGTTGAGCTGCTTGAAGATCTTGGCTGAATAATGCATTTGCTAATCTTGATGGGAGTATGATGTTGATCTTGGAAAGCATAAATGGTTGGTGGGTTTTCCTGAGTATTACTATATGTCTGGAAAGAGTTGAGGACATTTGGAAAGAAAAGCCAAAAATATATGAAGGAGGTGGATGAATAATCAGTATGACCAGGTGATTGCTGTATGTTTTTCTGAATCTGTTTTTCATCTTTTCTAATGAGCAAATCTCTAAGTAAGGAACTGTGTGCTACATGTGCACACCACAGTTATTTTCAGTGTAAACAGTTTGATGGGTTGAAAAATAGTTTTGTTAATATGTAAATTGTGCTGTAAGACATTCCTAATGGTTGCATTAGTTTAAAGGCTTCCTGAGGCTAAAATAGTAATGACATGTAAAACAAGATAGCATGGGTAATATTTTGATTACAGAAAAAATATGTGTATATCTCAGTGAACATTTTCAGAAGCAGGCATGATTATTTCTGTGGAAGGAAAAATAGCTGCTATGGCTGAAAACCTCCTAATAAAAATGTATTGGGAGATAAGAGAACCAGTTCAAAGTTTCTTTTAAGTCTCCATCACAGAGAGTTGTATTATTATGATAGTTGCTGTTCTGACAGTCAAATGACAGATTTTGGTATGGTTTTGAGCTGTCCATTAACTATACCACTTCCATTTTGTGAATGTTTTGAGTAGCCCACTGAGTAGCTACTGGCTGAAAAGTAGGAGTCACAGTGGGAAGCTGAAGGGGAACGGGCCTCCAGAGCATTTAGTGTTTAATGGGTCTACAGCTGTAGTGAAGCAGTGTGCAGAAATAATTCTGATTAGACTTTGGTCTATCAGATGACAAAATGAGCCCTGCCCCTCTGTCATTCAGCTCTTAAATTCAGAAAAAAAATCTGCTTAGATTCAATTAAAGAAAAAAAAACCCTGTTCTGTCAGTTGCATCTTACCTTATTTCTTGATATAGTTTGCTGACAAAGGCAGAAGGGAACAAGTAGTTAAAGGCAATTTTACTGATACAGTAGCTTTTCATCTGGGACATAATTTTGGATGGAATGGTCAAAATCATGAAATTAGTGATTTCTGTTACTTGATGATAAATCTTCACATCAAAAATAAATTGCCTGTAATTGTAACTTCTGTTTTTCTAAGTTTTTTAGCTTTCTTGTCTGAGTCCTTTGCATCTGAAGTGGAAGCTTAGTTAAGATACCCTGGTTCTATATCAGCAAGAGGTTAGGTGGATGCAGTCACTTCTGAATCTCACTGACAACCAGCCTTGAAGTAGATTCTTAAGTAGAGATTGTGGTTTTGTGAAGAAAAGCATTGTTCTAATAAGCCTTGAGAGCAGAATTGGTTTCAAAGGAGCAGATGAGTTTATTGTTCTGAACTAATGTTGCTACTAATACATGCTGACAGAATTCTTACTGCTACCTATAAAAAGCTGCAAGCCCCCTGAAGTTAGAAACATTTTAACTGCACTTTAAAAAAACCCCACAAAACCAATAAAAAATAAAGTCTGGATTTGTGGCAGAACAGAAATGAAAAGTTTTAAATAGGGTTTCTTTAGGAGTTGGAAAGGTGCTATTCTGTACCAGTGTACTCTGGTGTAGTCTTCTGACACTGTTGATGAGGACCAGGCTGCTGCCCCAACCAATGGCAAGTGATAAAGTTGAATGGACATTAAGGGAAATTGATGCTAGAGCGCTAAGATAAGAGGAAAGTCACAGGTAGTTGCTTAGGGAGAAATTGTGTAAGGTAATAGTAAGGTAAAGATATCGATTAAAATCTTGTTGATTTTACTGACTGCATTGCTTATGCACCATGTATGATGAAAAGGAACTGTATTTTTGTTTTGTTGTTGATCACAGCCAATGACTCTCAAACAAACAAACTGAAAAATGCCCTAATACAGCGACCATCAATTTTACTAAAAGGTTCACGCAGCTAAGCAGATTTAACTGGGCTTTAAAAGAAGTACAGGGCAATGTTTAACCCCTATTGTATGGCCACAAAGCCTGTGCTGATCACAGGGAAGCTTGGGAGGGCTGAGAACAAAGCAATGGGCTGCTGGAACCAGCTCCTCTTGTATCTGCTTCTGCACACAGTCCAGCAGCAGCAGAGTTTAACAGCAGAGTTTTGTGAAGATTACAACATGAAGGGGATCATGTAACAAATTCGCACCTCTTGCCAACAAAAAGAAAGCAGTTAAAAAAAAAGGGGGAAGAGGACTAAGGAGTATATAGCTATATGTACAAGGTACTGGCCAACTTCCATTTTCTGTTCTGATTCTTCTCAATCTCTTACATAGTTGAGAATTGTGCACCTTAGTATTGGTTATTTTGATTTGTTGGAGTGGACTAACGTGAGGAAATGGATCTTGTACCTCTGAAGAGGAGAATGAACCTATTCTATGTAACTTGCTGAAATATTTGACTTTGGTTAATGGTCTAGGAAATTAAATTGATGCCGTTTTAATTTGCATCCATGGAGGAAGGGCATGACTTTGCAACATGTTAAAGATCAGATGAGAATTGTATTCTATTTTGATTATTATGTGTAAAATTAAGACATTGTTTTTACAGGTGTTAATAGGCCAGACCACTTACCTTAGGAAATGTCTTCATGCGGATGTGTGTATGAGAAATGAAAAAACAGTTGCTTTTGGTGTATTTCCAGGATATTCTTTTTCCATTATTAGCTCTTCTGAATCATCTGGGGTTGAGTGCTACTGGAGATAAGATAGATGTGACAGAAAGATGGATCTCTGACCTCATCAATCAACAGGGTAACTTCTCCTTTTCTTAGGGCTTCTGATCACTCCTTTGTTCTGAAAGAAGACATGACAGGAGGGTAAAAATGGAGCTTTGCAGTACTGGATTGCATAAAACTGCACTTAAATACATTAAATAAAGTCTATATGTCAAAAAGCAAATACTTTTAGAAGTCCCCTGAAAATGTTCTATAATAAATAACTTTCTGCAGTACTGTAAAGCAAATAGACACTGAATTATGTATGTATGTATATACACACGCAGTATTAATTTTAGGAGAAAGCTGCATGTTGTTGACTCATTCTATTGCTTTTTAAGATTACTCTAAGAATATTAAAGCTTCTTAACCTTTTAATAAATATTTGAGTACATTTTATATAAAACCATTTGGCCAATCAGATTATAAAGGAAAAGTGGAATTTCTGTATTTTGAAATTTTTACATAGTTATGTGTTACAATCTACATATTTTTCATTCAGAGTTTAAAATCTCTGAAGTTTATCAACAATGTTAGTAGAAAATTTTTGTATTTTGCCCTTGCCTTGGTGGTTTTTTTTTTCATGCTATCTCACTCTCTCATCATTTTCTTGTAAGGATGCTAGCATGAAGTATATGAGTATATGGGACTTCACCTGTTCAGTTCTGGAAGATGATGGCACAAAGCTCATCAGAGTATACTCTTCATGCTCTTAATACTGTGAATAAGAATCCAAACTTAAAAAACACCCTAGTTTCCTTCTTTATTTCTTCATTCCACCTGAGTTGATTTTGGATTTTCAGGTGCTCTCCTGTACATGATTTACAGAACTCCTGATGGCTGTGGTTTCCTTGGACTTTTGAACTTTTGTAAAGTGCTCTCCTAAGAGACTTATCAGATAATATAAATAATGTCACACTGAAAGAATCTAATCATGAACTGTAAATGTTAAAACCACAGATGTCAAGAACAATTATGGCAAATATTGAGTTTTGGAGCAGCATATTTTTGTCCAGGAATAAAAGAGACTGATAATTCTAACCATTTCTTACCCAGCAACTGAAAACAGTTTGACTGTATCAGAGTTTTTTTTTCTCCCAAAAGAACACTGAAAATTGGAATACATTGTATTGTTTTCCAAACCATATGTATAATTACAGAAACATGTTTACTTCAAAAGAATTAAGTGGAACCGAGTGGTGAGTGAGTTTTTTTCCACTTCTCTTAATGGATGTTGGAAGTCTTCAAAAGATTACCTGCAGTGTCAACAGAACTGTGGTTTTCTGCTGTTTGTGAGGTCTCGCACCAGCCATCTCTGCATTTAAGATTATGCCTACCTTTTAAATATAGCCCTTGGGGCTACAGCTGTTCTTTAGTGGTAATAATAGCAAGAGAGGGAGAAATTTCTGTCATCAAGGTAGGCTAGTTGGCAAGGGCTGGTCTAGCTCTACATGTTAATGTTTTAGAAAATTAACCTCCTATAAAATAGACTGGCCATAATCTGAGTTTCATCTGATTACTGTGGTGTGCCTGCAGCCTTAGTAAGCAGTGAGTGGTTTTAGTTCAGAGTATCAAAAAAATGGAGAGCTGTACTGCAGCCCATCAAAGTTAGTATTTTACAGCCTGATATTGCAAATCTGTGGCTTGTGCTCTGGAATGTCACATGGAGGCAGGTGGAATCTGCCACTGATGATGCAGTGCCTTGCATGGGAGAACTGCTGGACTCTACAGAGTGGAGAATCAAAACTTAGACAGTCTCACCTGTGCTGACCTTTGGAAGGGTCCCTTGGGCTGGAGCGTTCCTTAATGTGTGCTCTGGTTTTGTCTTTGAGACAGTGAGTTGGTGGATCAAACAGGGCAGGAAGCAGCATGAACAGCAGGGTACATGTAGCTGTTACCTTTATGTAATAGAATACGTATGATCATTGTCTCATTTGAGTGTTTTGGTCAATTAGGAGGTGCATGTATATGGAATTTATGAATTCAATTTCTGTGTTGACTTGGGCTCATCAGTGTCCTCATGATTTGCAGGCAGCTGTTCCAGGTGAGTATAGAGGTGGAGGGTGGGAAGAGATTTGGGTGCATGAATGAAGATGCAGGTAATGAAATGAATTACTTAAGAGAATTTCACCCCAGCACAATAAATTAGATATGCCGAACTCCCAAGGTTACAAAGATAATGTGTTCTTACCAGTGCTTTATTACGCAGGAGTGAAAAGTTGATTAGAAAGAGTACTGTAAAATTAAAAGACTGTAAGGGGAACCCTTAATTTGACCTTTTTTGAAGCTCATTTTCAAAAATCATTATCCTACTGGCACCTTGCTTGTTTAAAATTTCATCTCCACATATGCATTATAATGGAAAAATTAGACACTTCCTTAGCAACAAAACCTCAAATATGCTTAAAAAGGGGAGTTCAAGTAACAAAAAGAAAGAAGACAGAAACTGGGTGCATAATTCTTCTGAAAAAAAGGAAGAAAGTAGTAACTCAGTTCAAAACAACACCTGCTTTTTCTTCTTTCTTGGTACTGTGCTTTCAGTCTGGGGCAGAGGGAAGGAGCTTGTCCCATCCCTCAACTAGAAGTTAATATATTCTTCCAGAAAGTGGGAAATTAGGGGGTTTACAAATGACTATAAGCCCAGATTTCTATTTTTCTGTGCAAGTGCTGTGACTAAAGTCTTTTCCTGCCATAGAAGCTTGCTTTCAGCTGCTGTGACCTCTTCCAGCAGATGCCTTTGGGCATCTGTATCCCAAAGAGTGTTTGGTTCAGAGGAGAGAAAGGTACCTGGGAGGCCTTAAGTTAGGCTACTGAAAGCGAGAAAGATGTGCTTAGGCTTCCCTATTGGCTTGTTCAAGCTCTGTGAAGCACTGCCTGTTTTTCACTGGTGATACAGCAAACCTGAGTAATTGCCTGAGTGGTCTAGTCTGATCTGATGTAACCAGCTATGTTATATTGGAAAGCTAAATGCAAAACATGATTAAGAAACCTAGGAAACTTCTTTTGTGGCTAATGCTTACTTTTTCTTCAGTGGGGTCCACTCCACTTTACTTAACTGGATTTAGCATTGCAGCTTTGTAAAGATACTTCTGGTGTATTTATTGCAGTTTAACTGTGAACATTGACCTCTATAAATATTTCAGGTTGTATGTTATTTTTTTCAGGCAAGACAGTAACATAAAGACCTATCATACAGGGGATAAGAAAGAAGAAAAAGGAAAAAGATAGACCATCTCACTCTGAAGTTTTTGTACAAAGGTAAGATTTTTTTTTCCCCTTCTACATTTTAATTTCCTGTCCAAACTGGGGGGGAAAAAAGCTAATGACATCAAGATTCTGTCTGTTAAGTTTCTGTCTTTCTGATCCGTTTCTGCTAAGTATCGTCAGGGTATTTATATAATGTGCTCTGCTTTTATGTGCATTTCCATGTTTGTTTGAGTTAACAGTTTGTGATTAATATAGTTTTGAACATGTCAGCTCAACTTTTATCTGAAGGGCTTGTATCAAGTATGTTAACTAGAAAAGCAGCTGAGAGTATTCCATAGCTTCACATCATTGAAGCTAGGCTTAATCATCTCTGATGTTCCTTGCTGGAAAGAACAGGTGTCAGGACAAGTCAAGTAGTGAAAAAAGGGAGTCTGGAAAAATGGACACAGGAATCAGAGATATTTCTGTACCAAAATCCAGAAGTTTTTTAATTCTAGTATAGATCACAGATCTGGTGACATTCAGAATTCTTTACTATCACAGTTTGGGTCCTAGTGGTAAAATGCTTGTTTTGGAAGTTTTGAAGTTATTTTAGGTTTTTTCTTTTTTTTCAGCCTTCTTCCAACCCCTCCCAGCCTTTGTATTTGAGTTGCATAAATGTTTCAGCAAAAGAACAGAGATAGTCTAGCTTTAAGTAGCTGCTGAATAATCATCTGTGTTTTAATATCTGATTTGTTTGAATGAAAAATATGATTTGGGGGTCTTGAATACAGTACTATATGCAGTCCACTAGAACAGGCCTTTTCTGTCTTTTATAGTGCATGGGCATGGGTAGCTGCACAGTGATTTATCCCTCATGTTCATGCAGAGACAGATCTGAAAACATCAATAATGTTTAAAATGGAGAAGGGAGGAGATAAACAATGAATAATCGTGACTTTGGAATTACATGCTAGCGGTGTTACTAGAAGTAACATTTAATGCATCCTCTTTTTAAACTTTCAGGGGTCTCTTCTGAAGTGGTTCTTGAGTTAAGCCACTCAAGAGTTAAATGTAGCTTTGGATAAAGAGGACTGTTACTGTAAGGTTTTCAAACTAGTCCGCTCTGAAAAAAAACGATAACCATTCAAAACTCTGAAAGGCTTTTTGGATGGTAACCAAGTTAAGGAAGCTCTGAGGTTCTTTGACTGCTGGCTGCTCTCACTCACCAGGATCCTGGCACCCTATTGCTGTGCCCTCATTGCCTCCAAAGCTCCAGTTCTTCTGTCAGGGAATGCCACCATACAATAGGTCCCCTGGAGCTACTTGGATGAATGACAGCCAGCCAGCTCCAAAGTGACAAGTGTTTAAATGTCTAATTGGGTCAGTGCACAGGTGCCTGGTCCTCAAGAGTGAGATGTTCTAGCTTTTCTCTGTGGCATTCTCTTGATTCCTCTCATTTTTCCTACAGCTGTAAAACAAAACTGCCAGTACACTGATGCAGTAGAACAGGCATGGTGAAAGGAGAAGTGTGATTTCCCATTAGCCTGTTTTGGTTAAACTAGCTTTACCACTTGAGTGCTGACTGGAGGGAAAGCAAAGGAATCCGTTAACATGATGGATGTTTGCTGATACAATGGGACATTGTAGTAGACAGTCAAGTGATTTATTTGACTAGTGAAAGCAAATACATGGTCTTAATCTCTATATTAGGTAGTTCTCATACTGGCTTGACCTACGAGCTTGAGCATTAGAAAATGTATACCAGAGAAAGAGAACTTGGTTTGTTTTTTCTGAACAACGGGTCTTTTCTTAAGTCTAATGAAACCTTACCTTCATAGAATGCAGTCAGGTAAAGGCAACTGATGTGCCAGGGAACTGTTTTATTTTACGGAAGGCTTGGTCTGTGCAGAGAATAGAACTGACACTAAGTCCATGGTCCATGTTACCCAGATACAGTTGCTCTCTTTTTGTCTCTTCCTCAAAGAACCATAGCTTACCTGGAGTTGGAATGGTTTAGTCCAATACCTCTGCTGCTCAAACCAAGGTCAAATTGAACAGCTTGTTCTTTGGATAAGTGAGTCAAATGCTTGACCACACTTGCAGTAAAGTGCTTTCCTTTATTCAGATGGAATTTCATCTGTTTTAATTTGTGGCCATGGCCACTGAAAAGTGTTGTTTACCCTTGCCCACAGGAGATATTTAAACCTCCTTGAGCCTTCTCTTCCCCAGGCTACGGTCCCAGCTTTTTCTGTCTCACCACATATGTCAGATTCTCCTATCCCTTAATCGTCTTTGCAGTCCTTCACTGGACTCTAGGATGCTTATGTTTTGCTTGCCCTGTGGAGCCCATGAGTGGACACAACATTCCTGTCTCACTACTTCCAAGTAGAAGGGGAGGATGTTCTCCCCTGACCTGCTGGCAACATTTTTCCTAAGGCAGCCCAAGATGCTATTGGCCTTCCTTGCTACAGGGGTACGCTGCTGGCTCATAGTCTACTTGGAATCCACCAGGAGTCCTAGGTGCTTTTCTGCAGATCTGATTTCCAGCTGGTCATCCCTCATCCTGTCCTGGTCCCTGAGGTTACTGCTTGCCAGGTACAGAACTTTGTATTTCCTTTTTTTAAACTCCCCGAGATTCCTTTTGGCTTCAGCTTTTTGAGGTTGCTCTGAATGCCAGTCCAACCAGCTGTTGTATCAGCCACTGTTGGCAGTTTGTGTCATCACCATACTTGCTGAAGGTGCACTCTGTCCCATCATCCAGATTATTAATTAAGTGATTAAACAGTAATGAGCCCAGTATTGATCCCTTGGCTACACCAGCAGTGACTTCCTGCTGATCACTACCCTTTGAGCCTCGTAGTTCAGCCAGGCTCCAGCCCACCTCACTGCCTGTTTTGTCTAGTGTGTACTTCATCAGTTTGTCTATGGGGATTTTATGGGAGACAGTGTCAAAAGCCTTGCAAAAGTCAGGATAAACAACATCTGCTGCTCTCCAGTCATCCCATGAGCCAGCCATTAGCTGGCTTGTTCTGCTCAGACTGTCTCAGTCCCAGCAGGTGCTGCTGGCAGGATTGCTCCATGAAATCAGTGTCTCCCCAGTTCATGGCTTGTTTAAAAAGATACTGTTGGTTTTACTTTGGCTGACTTGCATGTGTGTTTCTAAAATAATGCTTTTTTTTGATGGCATATATTTAAAACTAGTCATTTAAACATTGTCAGATTTGGAAGCATTCTAAGTGGTGTGAAGTCAGCAACATAGTTGTTGTCAACATTGTTATCTAGCAACTACTTATGTTCCTACCTCGCTGTGTCCTTGCTAATAAAACAATTTGCTGACAGAGGTGGAAAATAAAGACAAAACCAAAAAAGGTTAGACACAGTGTATTATGGCTGTTTCTATAACAGAAACAGACTGAAGAAAGGAAACCTTTAATTGGTAGGAATAAGAAGAATTATTTACAAGAAGTACAGTTTTTAAAATTCTAACATTTACATTATTCCTTGTAAAACTTTGATTGTGAGAAATGTCTCATTCTAACAGGACCGGCATATCATCTAGTTAAATGTAGGAAACTTAACAGGAGAAATCATGTGGAAAAAAGGAAGCATATTTCAGTAATGTACAATTTCATAACATCAACAAAGACAGAATGAAAAGTGTTTCTTATTCAAGAATGTAGATGTAAGTATTTTTAAGTAACAGAAATTCCCTCTAGAAATCAGAGATATTTTTAGTGGTCTGGAAAATGGAAGGCTGTAGGAAGGGAACCCTGCTTGTTTCTGTTGTGAAAAGCACAGATTTGTTTATGTTAAAAGCTTTTATTTAGTGATAATAAACTGATATTTTTCATAATTTAATTTGCAGCTAAGCAGAGTTATAAACAGAAGTAGTTGTAACTTGTTTAAGGATCATATCCACTGTAGCTCTACTAAAGCCTGCCCAAATGCAATAAATGTGTGGTTTCAAGGATAATTGTAGTGTTTGTATGAAAAGTTAGGATTTGCCCAACTTTTTTCTCAATTTACGGACTTGCATGTAAATTGGTTAAATAAAATGACCTTTGACCTGGATGAGGGGATTGAATGCACCCTTAGCAAGCTTGCAGATGACACTAAGCTGAGTGGAAGCATTGATCTGCTGGAGGGTAGGGAGGCTCTGCAAAGGGATCTGAACAGGCTGGATCGCTGGGCTGACTCCAATGGCATGAGGTTTAACATGGCCAAATGCCGGATCCTGCACTTGGGGCACAACAACCCTATGCAGAGCTACAGACTAGGAGAGGTCTGGCTGGAAAGCTGCCTGAAGGAGAGGGACCTGGGGNGTTGTTTAGCCTGGAGAAGAGGAGGCTGAGAGGAGACCTCATTGCTCTCTACAACTACCTGAAAGGAGGTTGTGGAGAGGAGGGTGCCTCTTCTCCCAAGTGACAGGGGACAGGATGAGGGGGAGTGGCCTCAAGCTCCACCAGGGGCGGTTCAAACTGGATATCAGGAAGAAATTTTTCACAGAAAGGGTCATTGGGCATTGGAACAGGCTGCCCAGGGAGGTGGTTGAGTCCCCATCCCTGGAGGTGTTTAAAAGATGGGTAGACAAGGTGCTCAGGGACATGGTTTAGTGTTTGATAGGAATGGTTGGACTCAGTGATCCTGGAGGTCTTTTCCAACTTGGTGATTCTATGCTTCTGTGATTCCAGGAAATGAACCTTTTTCTTCAGATGTTCCTTTTTTAGCTTTCGTGCAATGTGACTTTTTTCATATGCTAATATAGGACAGCATATAAGGAAAATATGTAATCCTTAGTTACTTGTACACAGAGTTTTTTCACAAAAACTTTTGGTGATGACTTAGGGGCATCAGTTTTATGCTACATGTGTTATTGCAAATTTGAGTTAGTTCCTGCATTGACCATTAATACAACCATAGATGTCATAAATAAACATTTTATAATGTTTTTTGAATGTGTTGTTATAAGGGGAGAGGAGTTAAAGGAGTGAAAAGAAACATTAAACAAGTTTTTGTTCTGTGTTTGTTTCCTATGCCTTTGAAAGCTTTCTGAGCTTTCAACTTCCTGTGAGAGAAGCGGTGTTGAAAGGTCTTGGGAATGTATTTAAGTGCCATGTATTTGTTCCTTGCTGCTTGTGTTCATTAGTATCCAGCTAACACTGAAACACAGAAGGCAGGAACCAGGAATATTAAGGAATGGATTTATTCTACTTCATTTTAGGAGCTTGGATACCTCAGTTAAATTAACAATATAGTTATTTAATCAATGGGAATTGATCCAATTAAAGAGGAACACAATTTTTTATAGGCGATTTTAATTCTTTTCTAATTTACCTTATCCAGCCATGTGTATGTCCACTCAAACATGTGCAAGCAGCCAAAAAGAGTTGATGTGTAAGTGCTAACAAGGAGCAAAGAAGTATTTAGACATGATAGTAAACAGGAGATCAGTGAGCTGCTGCAGAAATTTCAGCCTTTGAATTTGACTGCTTCTTTCTGCTGTTCCTCCCCGCCCCAGCCCCCAGTTCTCTTAATGAAATTAGTATCATTTTTCCTCCTCTGAAAATGTTGTTGCACCCATTCTCACTATTATTGCATCCATTTTAAAATATCCTGTTGTTAGTATAAAGTGGGCAACTTAAGCAGAAATATTGTTACCGTTGCTTGTTGATAATAAAGTTGTTGGAAATGACTAAAACTCTCAGTGAAGATCTTTGAAAATGAATTTAACGTACCTTCTGTTACCATATAGGATTCTTTTATTATAATAAGTTGTGACTTAAAGCCTCCTGAAGTTTGGAAGTCAGGTTTATATAGTTTTATTTGTAACTTTTCCCTGATAAAATAGTGATGCCTCAATGGAAGCTTAGTAAACATACTTTTACTTATTGCAGCTACTCTGTATGACAAAATTATACAATTTAATCTTTAAAGACTCTCAACTTTATGCAGCTAATAGAATAATAACATGATTCAGTTTTTGAGGTCATCTGGTGGGCCTGGAAGTCATGCAGTCCAACCTCCTATTCAAGGCAAACTTGAGTGTCCGAGCAGATTGTTCAGAGCTTTGTCTCATTCAGCTTTTAAAAACTCCAGGGGAGGAGATTTTACAGCCTCCTTGAACAGCTTGGTATGTCCTTAACTGCTCTCTTTTGAAAACTTTTTTTTTATTTAAGTCTGATTGAACTTATCCTTCCTCTAACTTGTGACCACCACCTCTTGACTTTTTGTAGTGCACCTTCAAGAAGCCTGGCTCTGTGTTTTCTGCAATCCTCCTTCCTCAGACTTTGGAGTTTGGTAGAGGGAATGTACAAAAACCCTGAAACACCCTAACTCAGTACTTTATGAAATATTAAGCTACTGTTTTGAAGCATTATACTATCTGTTTAAAGTCCTATTATACTGAGAATTTTATGGAGCATGTTAACATGAGAAATGGGCAAGGAAGCATAGTACTGAGAGACTGGCTTTGTACCAAGACCTTTAGTAAAAAATCCCCAGAGACATCTTTTTTTTTCCCTAAATCTGTCATGTGGAAAGCTTGGAAATGCTGATTTTTTTTTTTTATAGAGTGGTTTGCCAGTGTATTAGCTCATGCTTACGTTTTCAAGAGGATGTAGTAATAAACAAAGTGAAAGAAAGAACATAATCAGTATTTCGGAAAAACTTGTGATGCTGTATGACACAAAAGCTGACCTTACAAAATCAGTTAGAAGACCAGCTGGATGTATTAGTGGACAAAGGATAACAGTTAAAACATGGAGAGGAATAAAAAATTCTTTTAAGTCAATATTGGTCTGTATAATAAGAGAAGAAAACAAGATGCAGTTTCTTTGTTTTATTAAAAAATTATGGAAAAGTTAGTAAATTTAATGAACAGATATATTAGTGGGTGGTCTAGACAGATTTGTGCTTCAATAAAATATAATGAATATAATGAAGGCAGCAAATTTGTTGTATTTTAATATCTGGAGGGCTTCAGCCTTTGTTGATGGCCAATGTCCTACCTTTACTAGGGTTCTCATACCTTATTTTACTTTCTAAAATATAATTTGCAAAACAGAATGAGAAATTTAGTTCCAACAACACAGGTGTTGTCTGTGGATGGAAAGCTGGACAGATAACTAATGTTCATCTTTTTTACTGCAGGTAGGTAAATCAGCTGTTCAGGCATTGTTCTGTGTTTATGTCCTATGATAAGCAATCCTGAGTGTTTCCTTGGTCTCTCCTTCTGGTAGAAAGCTGATTTTTGTGTTTTCATTTAATTTTCTACTACCAAGAGTTCCTTTCTGTTTTAACTTGTACCATTGCTCAAGTATCTGTGTTACTTGCAGTAGATAGTTTTCTTTCCCTTACTTCAAGCCTAGCCCAAGGCATTCTTGGTGCTTTTTATTTCTTGCTTTTTATCCCCATGGTACTGCATGTGACAATGCAATAATCAGACTGAAGGTATGTAGGAAAGGAAACTAGTCAGAGATGCTTATTAGTTGAAGATTAAAAATAAGTCTAGAAGCAGACTACAGACTTTAATATAAGTGTACCAGGGTTTTTTTGTTGTTGATCTTTGTAGTTTTTCCTTTTTTTTAAATGAAATACATTTTCCACCCATGCTATATTACATATGACTTCTGGTGTAGTATGTAGACTTCTAGATTTCAGGTAAACAAGAAGTGGTAATGTGTGCAGTGCATATGGCTCTGCTTTCCATTCAAGGCAAGTCTAACAAAAATATTAATGAACTTTATGCCTGCAAGGGAGGGATAGACACTAAAGGTTTATCCTACAAGAAAATTTACAGTTTATTAAATTTCTGTTCTGAACAGCACACATCTTACTGCACAGATGTGCGTGAAGGAGAGAGAGATATAATCATCAAAGCACAGGATTTCTGTGAATATAAGTTACCTGTGGAAGATTGAAAACCTAATCAGTAATCAGTCAGAGGACCTCCCTGACTTTCATGTTCTTTCTGTGTCTTTGCCAGACCTAATAGGTACTGCTTGCATCACGTGTCCTTTGCATCAACAGATGCTGTGCATGTTTGGTAACTGCCAGTGCTAATTATCAGCCTGTCCTGTTCCTGAAATGAGACCATTCCTGAGCCATTTTTTACTCCTGTTCGACCTTGGATATGTACTACCAAATCTCATTGTTTTCACATTATCAGACATGATCAAAATCTTACCAGAGCTTCCACCCTCTCACCCCTAATATTCCATACGTATTTTACTTTAGAGATTCTTTCATGCTGCTTCAGCCTGACAGAAGTACACACTATGTTAGGACATGATTGCAAGAGGTACAGAGGTAAATTTAGAGAAGACAAGAAAGGTCAGAGATGGTAATGAAGGAAGGAGTTATATTTTTCCACACAAATAATAGTTTTCTCTTTTTCAGAGACATTAACTAAGGTTAAAACAGAAATCTTACAAGAAAAGCAATTCTTTAAATTAGCACTTCTTGTAAGATAATTAAAAAACGTGACTTCAAAACTTAAATTGCATCATTTAGTATTAGTCTCGGAAATGCAGAGACTGTACAGAATCTCAAGATTAAAAGCAGATTTGCCCTAATGGGTCATCTAGGTGTGTAACTTTTAGTCATCTTTGCACTTCTGGGTGAAAGACTTAAGTGAGAATATAGTAACAGTTTGAACCTTCTAAATAAAAGTTCAAATATGATTAAATACAGGTTTTCTCAGGCTGTGACTTAAGAGACACCTTCTTGGTCTGTGTTCTTCTTCATCCTATAAGTGTTCATAAATTTAAGTATTCTAAAAAATGATAGAGAATTTGAATAGAAAGATCCAGGGAATATAGAGGTACACAAATTGGGGATTCCAAAATCTTTTTACTTTCTGTGATTTCTCCTAAATGATTTGCCATCTTCATGAATCCTTTAATGTCTGCTGTTCGTCTGCTAGTCAGCTACTCTGTGCTTTTCTAGCTGTTGAGTTGCTAGGACACGCTTAATTAAATGGAAATGTTACAAAGCACTGAATGGGAGAAAGTTCTCAGTGAAGTGGGAGAAGCAGTGGAAAATACAGTGTATGAAGATTCTGGAGTAAAATATAAGAAATAATATTTGAGCTATTGAAGTAATATCTTTTTAGCATTAATTTCCATGCAAAAATCTTATCTTTAATTAATAATGTGATAACACAGTTAAGCTTAACCCTTCATGGTAATATATTCCAACACCCTTAACAGGCCCGAGTATCTAATGTTCACAAATCTTGATTTTTCAGAGTTGACAATATAAAAAGTTTTCACTAAAATATGCATAATAAAATGTGTCATGAGTGATTAACAGTCTCTAATTTAACATAAGCCTTTTTTTTTGTAAAGCAGCTGTTTGCAAAGAACAAAAATAAATAGATTATTCATACAATGCTAGGCATTACTGCACTTCAGTTTTACCTCAATTTATGTTTTTCTGGCAAATAACAGATTTTCCAGAACTGCATGAGGTACATAATCTATAGTATTGCGAATTTTTTTCAGCAGTTTTAGGATTTTTACTGAAGCTATTCGGCATTTTCTTAAAAAAAAATTATTCTATTTTAATTTTCATATCTCATGTCTTGCAAGAATTTTGAGTCCTTTTCCTGTTCTATGGAAAATTTTGAGAAGGTTTGAAAGTAAGAATCTAAAATTGTTTCAGTGACTAAAAAGAAAATAATCTTTTAGTAACTCAGTGCTCCTCTCCACTGTATTTATTATGATGTGTCACGGTTAGAACCATGCCAACTTGAAATATATGGTAAGCAGTCAATTTAGACAACCTGCCAAGAATGAAAGAAGGATGTAAGAGAGTTTAAATAACTGGAGAAGTTTAAATGGTCTAAGAAACAAGTTTTCCAATATGAAATACTCAAATTTGAGTTGTAGTGCATCTGAATAAATATCCCAGTTCTTAAAAGCATTGCTGCAAGGTAGCTTTGGTTTGTGTTTGGTGAGAAGCACTACCTCCCGTACAAGGCAATATATCGCTCAGTGAACTCTGTCCAGGCAAAACCCGATTTTGTGACTGCAGGCCTGTAGAGCAACTCTACCCTCCTCACAGACTGTAGAAAGATGAATTAAGCATTACAGGCTGTTCACCCTGGAGTCTCTCAGGGCTGGTCTACATCTTGAAAGTTTTGTTGGCAGTTTACCGGGCAATTAAATTCTCAGGAAGTACTTCAAAGAAAATGGATGTCTGGCTGGCAGGAGTGGATGTTTTCCAGCCAGAAAAAAAAGAGAAAAAAAGGTTGCAAGGAAGAACCAAACCCTGTAGGTATATTTTAAATAACCTACCACCGACTATCATATCTTTCTACTAGTTTAGATTTGTTCAGACAAGTTTCTCCAGTCCTCTGTGAAATGGCAGCTCTCAGGCCACACAGGCTTTGATGGTATTGAAGCTCCTTCATGCCTAGAACAGCAGACTGCAGAACAGCATGCTTCCACCCGCTGATGTCTTTCAAGCAGTTGTAAGACTCGTGAGAGAGAGATGTATCTTGAATAATGATGTGGAATAACATACAGCAACCATTCTTCCAAATTAGTTGCATACCTAAAGGACAGTATTAGTTGCCTTGGACTGTTTACAGGGACCTCGAGAATCAGATGACTACAGTTCACATGAAGTAAATATTTTAACATATTCTTTCCACTATACTTCTCCATGTTTCATTGATTCAACTAGCACAGCCTTTCTGTTAAAAGAATAAAGACAGTTTATTCTTTTTGGACTTTTGAGATATTTACCAGAACAGTGAGGTGATTGAGGACTGTAGAAGGTATAAATGTTTCAGATGCAGCACTTTGGATCTTTGGTTAGTGAAATGTTGATGAATTCAGTTAGTTGATATAAAAGGCTGGAAAGACACAAAGTATTCCTGCAGGTGTTAAAAGTGGTTGTGGGATTTAATGGGAACCATAGAGGAGTTATTTTTCTACATTAACAATTGAATCTTGTTTCTTTCCTTACACAGTTTCCCTCCAAACCAGGTTTCCTTCTACTCCATAGTTGCCTTACCACCCTACTATGCAAAGTGTTGCTGCGTCCTTCTTCCACACTCAGAGTTGTGGTGTGATCTCGTGACTGCACACCAGGTTCTCAGCTCTGATTTCTGGTTTCATGCTGATATAACAGTACTTTGAACTCTCAGTAGAAAGGAAAAGAAAATCAGTAGTTTGTTGGTTGTGATAGGCATTTCCTCACTGAGTTTGCTAAATGCACCAACATCTGTCTCTCTTGTGTTCAGTGTAATAGGGGATGAAGATGCCCAAATGAACAATGTGAGTTCCTCTCTGGACTTAGGTGCTTATGTCCTTGTGGCTTTCAGTGCTGGCAAGCCAGTGTCTGTTGTCTCTGGTTTTGGTCCAAGTTGTTCATGTAGGACCTTGTGACTTGCACATACAGCATTTAATACTATCAGTTTGTTCATCATTGAGCTAATGAATACCCCCAAGTTGCACAGTGTCCAGTGATGAATGACCTAACTACTCAAGAACAAGATTTTCTTCCCTGGACAAATAAACAAATTATAGGAACACCGAGTGGCAGGTTGTAACAATAAATGTTCCTGCTCCCGTAATTCTTCTTGCAGCTGCAGCACATCGTCTCTTCTGACAAAGCTTCAGCTCTTCTCCTGCACCTGTTGTTCAGTGCAGATCTCTGCTGAAGCCTACAGATCTTGCCCTCTGGGCTGCAGGGAACCTTCAGGAAGAAGAGATGTTGCACAGAGAAGTGAGTGTATGAGAGAAAGGTTACAGAGAACACAGGCTTAGGACACAGACTGTAAGGGCACTATGTGGTATGTGCATTCGTATCTTGACAGATGTCAGCACTTATCTCTGTTATGCATGCAGTTATCTCCCTTGTCTGTTTAGTACAATAACTGCCTGTGACATGTTGTGTCTGACAGTAGCTTCTCTGTGGAGCCTGTGAGCTGTAGTTCGTGCAGCAACTTTGTTCTCAGGTGCTCTGTTGCACCCTGCTCTGTTCACATAGACCTTGGGAAAACAGATTACTACTTTCTTGAATATAAAATACATTAGTTCAGAGTAACCTCTATTTTGTTTCCAGGAGGCAACCACTTTGTACCAGGGTGTGTAGTTCCTTTGGTACTTGTACTCAGCCAGGCAACAACCTTACTTGATTTGAGGAACAATTGTGTGTAATTGGACTTAGCAGCAGGATTCTTATTATGTTACTAATTTAGGATTTCATTTATTACCATTGGATGCTCGTGATGAGATTATATTTGTAGTGGTATATTAAAACTGATAGAATTAGCTTCAGATTATTTAATTTACTTTTCCAATTGATTTTTGTCAAGCTCTTTTTCATCTGTACTATTCTACACAGCTAGGAAGAGCCATACAAAAGTGTCTATGCTTTTTTTTTATTATTTCATTCGAAAGACAAGTGACAAAGAGTGTGACATTTTTCCCTTATTTGGACATTAACACTAAACAGCAGTAAGGAAGCCATTGCTTTTTATGATACCAAAATTCTTCACCATTCATTCACGATAGGAAATGGCTGAAGGAGCACACCATCCTCTGTCACTGTAATTTGCTTGCTAACTTGGTGACTTGTCAACTTCTGGCATGTAGACAGATGGGTCTACAGCTTCCAACAGCTTAGAGAACACAAGATCTTGGCATCTATGAGCATGCTTGACTTTCTCCCTGCTGATAGGTGTTGCCTTCCTATGAGAGCCAGATAAACCACTCATTTGGTATTTTATCTGTTAAAATCTTCATTGAGCTAGCTGGAAGACTGCTAGTGATCACATTAAACTAGGTGCAGACCTGCAGTGGTCTATAACTTTATGAAGAGTTAGGAATAGTAGCTCTGGTTTGTCAGCTGGATTTTGTTGGAACCTAGTCTATCATGTATAAGTCTAAGGATAGAAACCTAAAAGTTTTGACCCTAAACTTATTAGGCAGAGGTGGGAAGAATAACCTCAGTTTTAAATAGAGTTGAGCTAAAATCTCACTGAACCTATAATGTGATCAGTAAAGAGGGCTAAATTGGATTATGTGGGCGCTTTCATCAGTGGGGAAAAAAACTTTACAGTATCACTTTTCAGTTTAGATCAGTATTGGAATAGTAAAATGTCATGGCTTATTTCAGATTTCTAATTAAACACCAGGGATTGCATTCCCTCTGTTGCAAAAAGTGAAATCTGAAATTTGTGATATGAAAATTCTGTAATTGTGCCCTTTTTTGCAACCCTGTTAAGTCCTTTAGGAAACAGAGACACTATTACATTTGGAAAAGTTTCTATAGAGCATCAACATTTTCAAGCTTTTATAAAATGATTAATCTATATAGGATTTGTGGACTCCAAAGCAGAAACATTGTTCAATAATGCACGCTGAAGAATACGTAATCTCATATTTATTCCAGAGAGGCTTTTGGTTTTGTTTTGGGATTCATGACTTCTCATGAGTCCTCTAAAAATTAACAGATATGAGTACTGTAATAGTTCAATAATGTAATCTGTCTGGCATCAGGAGCCCTCTTTTGCAGTAGCTAAGTGTCTTTTGCTATGTAACGTGGTCTGGTAATGTTGTAAAGCTCTCTGGCTTCACTAAAGAGTAAATGACCGAGTATCAGCAGTTTGTAAAGCTTTGCTGAAAGAACAGATAATGACAGTGTACAGTGCTAGAACAAAACAACAAAAGCCGGATATACAAATGTTGATGGCCGCTTTAGTTTCTAAAATAATTACAGTTCATGTGGTTTTGGCTTTTACAACTTTGGAGTTATAAATCCTTTTTGTTGAATTTCTATCAAATGTTATTCAGGGAACACATTTTTGCAAGAAAACTGTCAAATGTTTAGCCACAGAAAGCAAAAACATTTCTTTGAAACCTGTCATCCAGTCATCTGTTATTATATTCATTAGTTTTTGAAATGCCACCAAAGCAGCCATGAATTAAAAAGGGCGAAGTTGTTTTGAAGGAGGATATATCCCTCTCATGTTAAAATTGATACTAAAAGTTTTGTAAGTAAATTATGGACCAAATCTAGTGGCAAAATGGCAGAAGAAAGTAAATATTCATCCTGGCTAAGTGCAATAAAAATTAAATCTGTGGATTATTCATAAAATGCTTTTATCCTTGCCTTGTTTTGTAATTCCTTTATAGCAAGAAATGACAGCATGGAAAAAGGATGGACAGGATCTCTGGGAACAGGAGAAAGTCCCTTTTGTGTCTGCCTACTGCAGCACTCAGTCTTAGTCAAGTGGCAAAAGGAAAGGTTCTACCTACTCCCTCTACCAGAGGACTGCATTAATTTCTCTTTAAAAAGTATGCTTTCTTTCATCAAGTAGGGTTAATGTATTTCTCATACATTATATATTCAGTATGATTATATATATTAATTATGAATTTTTGGTACTGCGTCTTTAAAACTACAACTAGTTTAGCAAAAACTTCTTGTAAAGGTTCTTATGCCTGTTGTCATCCTTCTACGCTTGTTAGTAAAGCAGTTGGTACTTCTTTCATGTTTAAAGAAGCTGACTACCTTTAGAGTACAAATATATGGTTTATTGCCGTCAGATAAAGCTTCTTGATGCTTATAGACTTAGTGACTGCTGCTTTTTTGTGATAAAGCTACGCAGAGCTTTTTTCCACTTGGAAAACCCAACCAAATAAAGGATTCCTACAGATTTGAGAAAAAGATTGTTTGTACATCTGTACTCATTCACATAGTTGATAATGAAATCTGCTGAAAGAGAGGGAGAAGCTTTGATACAACCTGCAAAGTGTCAGTGTGTGGTCTTAGCTGTAGCAGAGTCTGTGAACTGCTTGGTCCAGGTACTGCCTTGAAAATGGTGTGAAGCTTTGAGCACAAAACCAGCATCTGATATATTTTTGAAAGAATGTCACTTTAGACTCTTATAAGTGATGAAATGCATTTTTAAAATCTCCTTTTTGGAATAACCTAAGCACCAAGATGCCTCTTGGCCAGCAGTTGGAGTTTCTGTGGTTTTACTGTATTGACAGTATTTGAGAATTTTTTTTCCTAAAATTATACCAACAGTTGAAATAAAGTTAGTAACCAGAATGTCTAGTGAGTCTTTATTCCGCCATGAGCTTGTCTTTAACATGGCACACAGTTCAACTAATTATTTAGCAAAAATAGTTTTAATATTCTGATACAGTTCAGTGTCTTTTAATGGAGAATCGTGGGGTAATTTTCCCTTTTTGTCACTTTCCGGACTATTATATTAACCTCACAAATGTTCTGTCAAGTACCTGTCTTTGTCTGCACCCCTTTTCCACAAATACCTTTTTCAGTTTTCAGTTGCCTTTTTAATAACTTTTAGATAACTTAATGATTTCTGTATCATTTGTAAACTGCTGTGCAAATGGACAAGTTCTGTTGTGCCAGATATGTTTGAGATGCAAGTGAGCACAGGCGCTGCACAGCCAGGGTACTTTTTTTAAAGGCCAGTACTCATCAAAACAACAGGTTCTGATTAAGTTGAGAAATGCAGTTCTAACTTATCACAGAAAAGACTAAATATTGTTTTCATATGTGTGTGTATTGCTAATTGAATGTATTTAAACCGGAAAGTGTTACTATCTGTGAGCAAATAGGATATATCCAGAGAGCTTCCCTTTATGAAGGGAAGAGGGAAACAATATATTCAAAACCTTTGAGCATTAAGGCGTTATCTCCATTGCTGTTCAAGAGGCAAGAGGAATTCAAATATGAGATTAGGTTTAAGATCAAGTAGAACAATTTGTAATTATTACTTGTGTGATATGAAGCTATCAAAGCCTGTTCTGGACATAATGAAATGTCCAGTAGTTAGAAATTTAGCATCTCCTTGGCATTGTTAAGTTAACCTCTTGGATGTCTGCTGCTCAGGGTCTAGCTCTGTGTCATGTTTTATCTAATGTCTTGTCCTGAATATGTGTAAAAGTGTTAGACCGCGTGTACGTTGAAGTTGCTGAATGTGAGACAAAGTTTCCAACAAGTTACCTCAAAATCAAATACATCTCTTCTTTTTTAAATGCTATAAGCGTTAAGCAATTGAATGGTATTAGGTACTGTTAAAGTCAGCAAATGGGATGCTGTAGTGAAAAGTAGTTTAAAAATCAAGTATGTCTGTGAATAACAAGGACATGAAGAAGCTTGCTGAAGGCAAGTAGCAAAGGCAATTTTATGGCTGTCTTCATTTCTACTCGGCTGCTGGATGAGGGAAAGGCTGTGGATGTGGTCTTCCTGGACTTCAGCAAAGCCTTTGACAGTTTCTCACAGCATTCTGCTTCGGAAACTGTCAGCCTCTGGCCTGGACTAGAGCACATTCTCCTGAGTGGAAAACTGGTTGGATGACCGGGCCCAGGGAGTGGTGGGAAATGGTGTTAAATCCAGTTGGAGGCCAGTTACAAGTGGGATTCCCCAGGGCTCAGTGCTGGGTCCAGCCCTGTTCAGTGTCTTCATCAATGACCTGGATGAAGGGATTGAGTGCACCCTTAGCAAGTCTGGAGAAGACACTAAACTAGGTGGAAGTGTCGATCTGCTAGAGGGTCGGGAGGCTCTGCAAAGGGATCTGAACAGACTGGACCGCTGGACTGACTCCAATGGCATGAGGTTTAACAC
>WAAB01005032.1:134338-157277 GCA_013389865.1 Piaya cayana
CTCCACCAGGGGAGATTTAGGCTAGAGATTAGGAGGAAGTTTTTTATGGAAAGGGTCATTAGGCATTGGAATATGCTGCCCAGGGAGGTGGTTGATTCACCTTCCCTGGAGGGGTTTAAGGGATGGGTGGATAAGGTTCTGAGGGACATGGTTTAGTGTTTGGTGGGAATGGTTGGACTCAGTGATCCAGTGGGTCTCTTCCAACCCAGTGATTCTATGATTCTACTCAGCAGTCAAGTTAATTCAGGTTTAATTGTATTTGTTAACTCAGCTTTCATTGGATGCTTTTTTTTTCCTGCTGCAGATGCAGTTGCCTACACCTGAATGCATTAGAAGCAGTTAATTTTTTTTGAAAACAATGTTTTAACCATACTTCTGTCCTTTTGTATCTTTAAGTTGAGTCTTTCCTTCCTCTTTGTGTTTTCCCCATGACATTCAATATCTCTGCTAAACCAGTGCAATTACTTAGGTAACCTCTTTCATTATACATGTGAGAAAGCATATGTGTGAAGTTCAGAGCGTCTCGGTCGTTTCAGCTGTTGGTTTTATGTCTGGAAATTCTAGGCTTTTTTTTTAATTAAACAAAATGTCTGTCACACTTTTCCCAGCATATACTGATGTGAATACATCTTGTGATGTTAAAAATAGCCAAGACTGTCAGCCGTTGTGGAGAAAAGGAATGTGATTTAATTAAACAGAGATTTTATTATCTTATCTGGCAACTACCCATCAGCAAGCATTATATGTCAAAGTGCATGTAATTTGTTGGACTTAGCCTAATGCTGGAACCCATTATCAAGATTAAAGAAAAGTGAGAAAAGCTCTTACTTCATCTTTACCACCTCCATAGTTTTGTGGAGGATGCTTTCATGCAAGCCCTTTTTACAGCAAACAGCTCTTGTTACAGATTGAATTATGAAGTTAAAACCAAGACATGAGTGTGAATGCAGAGATCCCTGTGATGTATTGTGAGAACTTGTAACATTTTAAAATAAACAATAATGGGTGCAAACAGGTCTGTTGCCTTTTTGTTCCACTGTTGGTTCAAAACCAGAATGCCTTAAGACGGGAGTCTTAAAGAAGGTGGAGACTGTTTCCCATTTCAGCTCTTCAGGGTTATAAGAAAAGTATTACGCTCCTCTACTGAAAAGCATTAAATGTTGATACCTGTTATCTGCTTTTTCCTTCTGGAAGAGGAAGCTTGCAAGTGTTTCCTTGGCTATTGTTGTCTGGTGATTGCTACACAGGCAACCAACGTGACATAACCTCTTTCATGAACTTGATCCAATTCCACCGAAAATACAGTGCAAAAGGTTTGCCCCAGGATCTCAAATGACAGAAAACCCAAAGTAAAACCAAGAAAACTGAACACCCTCCCCAAATAACAACAAAATAACATTCTTGAGACTTGATATGAAAATCACTGTTTTCATGCGCTTAGAGGTGAGAGTTGGCTTGCTACTATAAATTTATTTTGATGGACAGTTAAGCTGTTCATTTAAATTTAAATCTTATCTAAACAAATCAAACCTAACTTAATCATGGAACGTACTTATGAATGTAACTTGTATTTTAGACTAGAAAATGATGAACTACTCATCACAGCTCTGCAGTGAAACAGCTTGAGTCAAGTTCCAGGTAAGGCAGGAAGGAACTGGGGCTTGGAGAGGGTTGCCCTAGTTTTGCTGTTTGGCTATTTTAACTGCCATCTGTGAGAGGGTATTATTAATTTAGTATTTTATTGTTCTAACAGTAAGAAAAGCCATATCTCAAAGCTTGTGCTTGAGTATGAAGTAGGCTGTTCTTATTCAGAGTCCACCTGAGGATTTTTTTCTTCATGAATTTTATTTCCCATTACCCTCTGCCTTCAGAGATAGCTACTCTCTAAGCAGTATGGAGAATAGCTCTTCCACCAGTCTGGTGGTACCCAGCTAGTTTAGAGCTTTTAGGAAGGAAGAAAAGGTAGGATCTGTCTGTCTTCAAGATGGAAGAGTGCTTAGAAGAGAGCAGGGTGAGATGTAATACATTTACTACTGATTGTCTAAGGTCCTGCCAGGGTTTCTTGCTGCTTTTTGTAAGGAGGCACTCTTAATTTTGTAGTGTATGCACACAGTGGTAACCCTCGTAAACATTATTAATCTACACACTGGGTAGAATTGCCTTTTGCATTTGCTTTATTAATACACCCAATGAAGCATTTCCCAGGAGCCCTACTTTAGACTTCATCTTCTTCTCATAGAACATATGGAAAAATTGGTAATATGTCCCTGTTTCCACAAGTCTGGCTTTCCAGAAGTACTACTTTGAGATACATTATTCTTCTGAGCAAATCTGAATGGGGAATTGAAGCTGTGAAACCCAAGAGAATAATGCCTGCAGGGAAGTGAGACTAAAAACCAGCCTGGTTTCAGAGATATAAGAATAGGAGATCAAAAATTAGTTTCTTCCCAATGGTGTCATAGTTTCTGCTTGTCCTTACAGACCCTATTAAAATAACATTTGATTAAAATGATTACAACAAAGCACAGTTTTAAGTCTCTGGATAAATTATAAAACCAGCAAAATTTAATTTTATATTAAAGAGCACTCTCTGGTTTTAGTTATATTATGGTTTGTCTGGTGTATAAATAGTAAGGCAATTTAATGTAAAATTTAAAAACCTTGGACAACAGCATCTCTCTCAGATTAGCATTGGCTGAGAAAGTAATTTTAGCCTTTAATGTTGGTTTATAGCAATTTTGCATTCTTTATATGTTGAAATCCAGAACGGTATTATGTTAATATGGCTGTATCACCTGCAGGTGTTGCTTGAGAGTCAAGTAAGCAGTCCTTTGTGTTTGCTTCGAAGGATCAATATTCCAAGATATGCAGAGAGGGGTCTGACTGACAAGTGCCTTGATACACTATTATTCTGACTATGACTGGATTGACTGAAAATTACCTCAAAGAGTAAGATAATTAATACAAACTAGAAAGCGTAGCCAAATGCTTAGAGGAATTAAAGCTAATTAGGAATATTATTTCTTTTCATTTTTCAATGCTTTGCCATTGTTTTTATAGTTTCTTGCCATTTTTCCTTCAGAAATGCTTATAGTTGGTAATGCATCTGCATGAAAAATAGGCATTAGATTTTATAGCTATGCAAAAAAACAGATCTGGCAGAATATACTGAAATAATTTCTAATAATTGTGCTGTGAGAAATTACTGTTGAGTATAGACACACTTTTGGAGAGAAATTTATTTTTCTTTTTTTGTTTGTATCTAGAAATTTAGTGAATAACCTGACTTAAGAAGAAAAAAGGTAGTTTGGAAATGAAATAGTTGCATAATTATAAAACTGTGTCTTTTCATGAGGACGAGAATTCAGTTGTAGGCTGAAATCATGCTGCCTTGTTTCTGTGCCTAGATTTACTGTCTAAGTGGATGTTTCTTTGGATGTCTCATTGTGTGATACAAATATTATATATGGATGTATGTTAATAAGCCAGTTTTAGTTTTGAATAATTAAATGTGGTCATTCTCTAGTGTCGATACAATAATATGATTATTAGCCTGCTGGTACCAAAAGAGAGTCTGGATTTCAAATTATGTATTAAACTGCTTTTGCAGTACTATCACCAAAATTTCAGAAAGATTTTTTTGTAGTTATTTTGGTATTTTATAATATGTTTTCATCTGGCAATGCTGTTTCCCTTTACCCTGAAGAATCTTTATTTAGTTCAATATTGTTATTAATTTTGCATGGGGATATCATATATGCGTAGAGTAATATTAATTTAATGAGAAAACAGACTTTTTCAAAAGAGCACATTAAATGGAAAAAAAGTTTTTCCTTGTCTATTGGTGCAAATGTGGAGAACTGCACTGAGCTCAGTTTAAACACCAAAAAAAACCCCCCCTGTTATTGCAGTGTGTGCTGTTTACATTTGAGATCTCGGTTTAAAGGATAAATTACTTGTAACAAAACAAAGAAAACAGTAGTGAATGTAGCAGAATGAAAGAAATTTCTTTTATCTCCTTGGTGGTAATGTGTGAATGTGAAATTCAAATGAATCTGTGAACAATGTAAATTTTTACATCAAAGTGTAGTGTCTTATTTACAGAGTAGATATGCAGTCCTGGGTAAGTTTTTTTTTGTTTCATTAATGAATAGCATACAAATACAAAAAATGCAGGAAAAGCTGTTTCCTAGTTAAGCAACATACTGGATTAACTTCTTGATGAATAAATGAGCTTTTTTTACCCTAAAGGTTTGAATTAATGATTTGTATGAAAAAGCTCACTCAGGCTTTAGTTATTGGCTTTGTCCTATTGCTGCTTGCTTAAATTGCACCTAAAATTATGTTATTTTAGCGGTTTTAAGGGCCTTCTCTGATTATTTTAAACAGAAAATTGAAAATAATCTTAACATATAAAATATATTTCAAATTAAAGGGCAACAGCATGAAAATGTAGGTTAGCACAACTCATTTAGAAGGTTTCGGTTTGATAATGGTATTTTAAAACTCTGAAGTGCAAGTTTTATTGTGAGAATTAAGCTACAGGGTTTTATTTTTGATAAAATAAAATGCATTCTATTAAAAAGCCATATTTTTAATGTCATAACAGCAGAGAAATTTTCCATAAATGTGAAACATAGGAGGATAAGCCTTTCATTTATATTTTTAATTACTTAAAAATATTTTGATAATACAGATAGAAGGAAATGACTGGGGGACTGTGATTTAACAGCAGCAGCAACAGTAAAGGTTATAGGACAAACCTTAAGACTATTAATCAAGCAAAGTTCAAAAGCAGCCAGTGGCAGATCTGGTTGAATAACACCAGTAAAATGAGGGATTAAACCTGAAAATATGAATTTTATTACATTTTATTGGTTGTTTGAAATTGTTACACTAAAATATTAACATTGGGTCTACTCATTTGTGTATTTAGACAGATGAGGTTTAACAGTCAATTGTGTTAAAACTGGCTTTTTAAAGAAAAAAAAGTAAGGAAGGGAAATATAGCAATAAATGGAATGAATGCAGTAGTTGTAGGTAACAGTATATTCTGGGAGGAAGTAATAACAGGTGAAATCCTGGTTCATCCAAAATGTTGTCTTTGCTTCTGGCAGTTTCATCCAAGGCACTTTTCCTGCTCTTGAACTAAAACCCTTCACAGTTATGTCCAGCTGCCAATATAATCAACTAATGAGGAGGAGGGTACCCATTATTTATACTTCAGAGTCAGAGGTCGCAGTGGTGACAGAGTCGTACCAGTCTGAGCTGCAGCCCCTCTGTATGGTTCAGATTTTCTGGAATTTGCCTTGTGATAGATCCATAGTGGATCCACAATGTGTCTGAAGCCCTTTAAAATATTTCCTAATAACTGTAATATTGTTTTGTCACCTTTCCCTTGTTTCAAAGTAAAGCCTTTGACACTGTTTCTCACAATATTCTACTTGAGAAACTGGCTTCCACTGGCCTGGACAGGCAAACCCTCTCCTGGGTTACAAACTGTCTGGATGGGCAGGCCCAAAGTGTCATAAGAAATGGAATTCGATCCAGTTGGAGACTAGTCACAAGTGGTGTCCCCCAGGGCTCAGTACTGGGTCCAGTTCTGTCCAATATCTTTATCAATGACCTGGATGAGGGGATTGAATGTAACCTTAGTAAGTTTGAAGGTGACACTAATTTGGGAGGAAGCGTCAATTTGCTTGAGGGCAAGGAGGCTCTTCAAAGGGTTCTTAATTGGTGGCGTCCTGCATTTGGGACACAAGAACCCTGTGCAGCACTACAGGCTTGAAAGCTGCCTGGTAGAGAAGGACCTGGGGGCATTGGCTGAGAGTTGACTGAACATGAGCCAGCAGTGTGCCCAGGTGGCCAAGGTGGCCAATAGCACGTTGGTTTGTATCAGAAACAGTGTGACCAGCAGGACCAGTAAAGTGATTGTGCCCCTGTGCTCGGCACTGGTGGGGCTGCACCTTGTGTCCTGTGTTCAGTGTTGGGCCTCTCACTACACGAAAGACATTGAGTTGCTGGAGCATGTCCAGAGAAGGGCAACAAAGCTGGTGAAGGGGCTGGAGAACAAGTCTTGGGATGAGCAGCTGAAGGAGCTGGAATTGTTTAGCCTAGAGAAGAGGAGGCTGAGGGGAGACGTTATTTTTCTCTACAGCTACAGGAAAGGAGATTGTAGAGAGGTGGACGTTGGTCTTTTCTCCCAAGTGAGAGGTGATAGGACAAGTGGGAATGCCTCAATTTGTGTCAGAGGAGGTTCAGACTGAACACTGGGAAAAAATTCTTCACTGAGAGGGTTATCAAGCACTGGAACAGGCTGCCCAAGGAGGTGACTGAGTCACCATCCCTGGAGGTAATTAAAAGACAGGTAGATGAAGTGCTTAGGGAAATGATGTAGTAGTAGACAGGTACGGTTGGACTTGATGATCTCAAAGGTCTTTTCCAACCTAATGATTCTATGATTCTATTACTCTTTCTGTGAATTATCTGTAATGCTCTTGTAGCTTTTGTTTAAAGGTGAAATCTATGCTGAAATAATCCATCACTGTGAATTCAATGTAGAAGGGGGCAGAGCTGTAGAAAATACTCATGTCAAACCACTAGGCTCTTACTGGGTCTTTCTTTTAACCCTGTTGTCTTACAGATTGTGGCTTTCAGCACTACTGGAAAATTAATATCCTGTTTCCATGTTAATATTATGTTGAATACTTTCAATTTCTGTACATGTGATTTTGAATTTTAACATGTAATTCCAACCTTAATGCCTTTAAATGTTTATAAGCATCCAGACAGCTCTGTGCCCTACTCATTTACAGTGGGAGAAACCCCAAAGAATCTACCTGTGTTGTGCTAGTGAACTTTTGAGGGCAGACCCCAGTCTCATTTGCTTTCTCAAGTGCCAACTGAGTAAGTCAGTACTCAGTGCCAGCAACATGCAGTGAATTACTGTTATTTAAAGCATGATTTACATGCATTTAAAGTTTGGGAATTTTATTATTTGCATAAAAACAGACCTGCTTTTTTCAGCTATAATAATTGTGAACATCACCAGCACTTTCAGAAAGGCCAGGGATATTTCTAAAGTGTAGAAGTGTTTGCATCTGAGCTCTTGGTTCATTTCAGTTTTTAATGATAGGCAGACACTAACAGATGTAGTTGTAACTCCTTAAACAGAATTAATTAAAATTAAACTAACAAACATGCTAGCTTTTGCCTGTTAAGTAGATGTTGCACGTAGATGGCCAAACCAAACCCCCATCTCCAAAAAATCTAACCAAGGCTGCTAGCTGGAGTTTGTACAGTTTGTTCCCTCAGCACTGTTTACCCTCCTTTGTTCGTGTACTTCTTAGGGTTTTATATCTGACAGAATGCCTTAGTCCTTGATTTCTGGCACTGTCCCTATTCTGAGTGGCCTCCTCCCTACCATAACTATTCTGGCATTTCATGCTAATATTAGTGGTTTCTGCTCTATTTCCCAAAGGGAGGAGTTTCCTGTCTTTGAATCAGAGTAGGCTCTTTTGCACAGTATGCTTTCCACAAGAACATCTCCAGGACTTCAGGAATACTTCTGGACAGATAGTGGTTTTGAATTTAGCTTTAGGGATATAAAGAAGGTAATTAATCAGAGTAATACAGAATTTGCTACCTTTTCCTAAGCGAGCTCTCTGAAGCCCCTGATCTGAGTTCTGGTGGGTTAAAAAAAAAGTCAAAATAAGGAAACAAAATCACTTTCATCATAACTCCTGGGTAAAGAAATTAATATTTCAGGGATAATTTCAGCTGAGTATCCCTTTTGCATATTTACAAGGAAATAACTATACACTCATTGAATTGAGATTCTTCACTCAGGATGATGCTGCATTTTCCTTGTGCTCACACTGCAGTTTTCCTTCTGATTCTGTTTCACAGTATGTTATGGCTGGAATAGTCATATAGATGAGAGGTGTTTTTTCATAAGCATTTTTTGCTTTATTGCAAAACCTTTTAGAGGGAAAGAGATGGGATACTTGGCAACCTTTGTCTTGTTGAAATTCAGTCTGAATTGAATCTTCTGAAAGTGGACTTAATTAGCAACTTGATTATTTGCATGCTTCTAAATATGTTAAAGCATAGCCTAAAGAGATATCATAATGATAATACGGTGTGAGTACCTGTTTTTAACATCCAGGTGCTGTAAGAATGTATTTTCTTTCCCTCACTTACCCTATATCATTTCTAATTCACTGAGAAATTTAATAATGAAACTGATTTTTCCTTCTCCTTGCTCACAATGTTTAGTGATTAGCTCCAAGCCAAACCATTTCTCTCTAAACCCAGGCAAGGTGATGTTTTTACTTCCTCCTGTGTACACCCCTAGTCTTCAGCAGTTATACAAAGCTGCACTCAATTCAAGTACTTCAGTCAAGTCTCTGACAGACAGCAAAGCATGTGTACATTTAAGAGATTAAGTGTATTTGTTCAGGCTATAATTACTCTAAGGGGCTACTGAAATAAACAGCACTAAACCATTATTTCTGTGCCACATTCCGTCTTCTGTTTTAAGTGAGAAGGTAAAAAAAGTGAAGAAGACTGAATCCACTGAAGAATTTAGGGCACCAGAAAGCACCCAAGCAAGACTAAGATGTCTGAGTTTAGATTTGCAGTCCAAAAATGCTGTTCAGTAGCTGATTTGACTCTGGAGGCATCCAAACTTGCCAGGCTTATTAGGCTTACCTCTGTGTTCGAGAGCTATCCACAGCTTTGTTCTGCCACGTATGTAATCGCCCCAGCCAAAGCAGTTTATAATTTAATCCAAGCAGGATCTAGAAAGTAAGTGCTCCTCTCTTTAAATCCTTAGAAGGGACAAATCCAGTATGGGTACTGAGGGACTAGGTAAGAGAACTGTAAAAGGACAGATCAGCCCTGCTCTAGTCTTTTAAAAACGATGTTGGAGTGGCTGCTCTCGAGAAGATTTGAGTCTTTGGATCATGACTGAGTTCATGGGCCTACCTGCAGTCTTAATTAGAGTTTTGAACTTGGTATTTGGTTGCCTTTTTTACCTTATAATTTTGAGCACTCCTCAAAAAGCTAACCTGAAAACTTAGGGGTTTCCTTCTGTCTTTTTTCAATGGGTGGCTGGCTGCTGGAGAGAGGATATCCTGTCTTACAGCATTACCCAAATAGTCATCTTCATTTATACCCCCACCTGCCTAATAAAACACTGTTAAAGGACTGATCTCGTGTTGACTGTGCTAAGGTAGACCCTCAGCATTCATGCCCTTGTAGGACCCTGCCCAGTCCTGCTTGGACCAGAGGACTCAAACTCCTGCAAAGCCTCATCAGCTGTGTGGGTGTCAGATGATCACATGTAAGTGCAATTCAGTAGTGAAGCTGTTTGACAGTGTTAGTTCAGTAGTTGATACTGAAGTTATGCTAGAAGCCATTGGATCTCATTGTGATGGGGCTGTACAGATGCACAGTCAGTACGGATGCTTGCATGAAAGAGTTTCTGTTTGCATGGCAGATGTGTTGGCCATTGCCGTGGTGGAGACAAGCAGATGAATATTTGGTTTATTTCCATAGGACAGAACAGAAACAGGATTAGCACTGTTTTGTGTGCTACTTCACAATTACGTTCTTATTTTGCTGTTGATTTATCATTCCAAGTAACATGATGAAATGGAAGAAAAAGTATGTACATTATGTTGGGGTTGAAAGCTTTTTCAGTCATAATAATTATTAATAGTTATTAAATAATATGTGTTGAAGATACATATTTTTAGTCAGCAGGTCTAGATGCAGTGGGTCTACTTGTGTGTTCTGGGGGAGCCAGCAGGGGACATTTCTGGTTCACTGTTTTCATTTTTAATATGTTCCTTAAGACTGCAAGAAAGCTGATGTTCTGCCCAGATTCAGAACAGACAAGCAGATTGAGCAGGGTAAATATAGCCTGATATAAATCACAGTGAACATATGGAAAAAGCTGATTGGGGATTCAGCCGATAGGGAATTAAAGGCTGGCAGTAAAATTAATTCTGCTCAACATAGTTTTATGAGAAGTATGGCTTGTGAAACAAATGATTGACAAAACCACCTTGATTTTAATATTTTAATATTTGATGAAATTGCAAATTTGATAAGATGATACCGTCAATGTAATAAACTTTGAAAAGTATTTTACTTACTGCTATGTGAAACCAATTAATAAAAACATAAACTGAACTATATAATGAAACAGATCAGACTTGAATGAGTAACAGACTGGCTAGCAGATCTTAGTGTAGGATCGTCACTAAAAGAGCTTTGAGGACTAAGTGGCTTTCCCACAGTGTTCTCATGGGGAGCAATGTAAAAGCCAATAAGCCAGTAATATTTAACATTTTCTTTCTTGACTTTATCAGCTGTAATTTTACACTTTGAAATTAACAGGTGCTCTGAAAATTGGCAGGACAACAATAGCCCCGAAGACAAGGCAGTTGTTAAGAGAGATTGAAGTGACTGAGTGAGCCAATTTTTTTTGTTTTTAATATGGAAAGATGCAAATAATCCATATAGAAAAAGGAAGCTAGAAGGCTATGCTTGGAAAATGAAGGATGAGAGTAGAAATATGAAAATTTGTGTCTAAGTGGTGAGGAGGAAGGAGACCATTGTGAATGATGACATATGGTATTGGAGCCAAAAAAGTAATGCTGTGTGTGTAGGGAGAGCCCGGGAGTGTGACCAGAGTGATGATTTTATGCTGTATATAGAACTCTTAAGAACATTTAGAGTGTGGTGCACAGCTTCTCTGTCTGCCTGTGTCAAAAAAGCTTAAAAATGGCTAATGTGCATATAACCATTCATCACTAATAAGTACCTGCAGTGTCTGAGTTAGTGCTGGGGAGTTCTTTGTTGAATTAAGGAGTTGTGTCTGCAGAGTTTATTCTTCATCCAGTCTTCTTTGCATGGATGTCCCCATAGCACATACAGTGTAGCCAGACCCAAAGCAGTGCACTTAAGCTTCATACACAGGAGGTCAGAAAAGATGGTTTGATGACTTTAAATAATATAACTACAGTGGACTACGACAAATCAATAATTTGGAGGAAAGCAGTGTGCTGTTTTCCAGAGTTCTAGAGGATTAGAAATAGATCTAGTTTGGTGTATTTTGCGAAATTTTTAAAATATTTTTTTATGTACACCTGTGTTCAGCCACCCCAGAATTCTGTGCCCTGTGGTAAGTAGATTAAGACCACATACGTGTAAATAGAGCATACCTTGGAGAATTTACATCTAATAGGTAAGAGATGGATGGGGAAAGCAAACCAGTTGAATTTAGCATTTTTCACTAATAGAATTTTGAATAGGACGCATACATGGATATTTAGCCTGTTAAGTCATGCTGCCTCCATAAAAATAGCTAGAGTGAAAGCAATGTCTAAATACCGTTGTTTCTATTAACTACTACTGTGCCCATGACACTTAGGCTATATAACACCAAGTGTGTTGTTACCTGTTTCTATTTGAAAGATTTTAAGAAAAATAATTACTTCTATTTGGAATTTTTAATGTTATCTTCTACTGTAAATGCTAGATAAGTTAAAAAAAACAAGTGTGAAATTTGAAACTAGTTGTAAAAAATATTTTAAATCATCTTATTGATACTTGCATAGTTATCACAGTTGTATAAAATATACAAGCCCTATAAAGATCTGTCATTAAGGGATAAGTGTACTGTAGTTGTCCTCAAAAACAATTGTTTTGTGCTTTTTACCTGTTAAAAATATAAAATATTGTTTATCATGTATTGTGCGTTATCATCACTCTTTTTAATGAACAAATCGTTAAATCCATTCACCTGATTTGAAATTGCTCTTCATGTTTCTTTGGAGCTTTATGTAATGTTGCTTTGAAAAAGATTTCCTGGAAAACTGTTTATTTTTCCTGTATTCTGATTATATAGGTCTTTCACTGTAAGAAAAAATACAAGTATAGGAAGGTTTTTGCTCAGAGGTAATTTTCCTCTCATTTGTGGTATATAACTTGTTCTTCTTTAATTTAATGACTAAGTATAGAAGAGAATGTGGGGTTTTTTTTCCTAATGTGTATGAAGTATTTCAGTTGTTCTTGCTTGCAGTTTTATAACCCTTTCACATTTCTAACACTGACCTTGATTTCAATTCACATTCATAGAGAACTTTTTGTCTTAAAAGCGTAATTGAGTAGAAATGCATCATCCATTGATGCACCAGGACTCTAGAACAATATTACATTTAGAAAATACTTTATTTAAGTTTGTATTGGGCTGAATTTCACTAAATACACTCCCTTATACCTCTTACAACCTACTAAAGAAATATTGCAGCTGCACTTGTAAGGGAATCAAAGATGCTCTGTGCTTATTTTGAAGATAGCTAGGGGAAAATCATGTTCCCTTTGTGAGCTGGAGCCTTGGTTGATTAAGTTTTGAAACGTCCATTGAGAGTGTGTCTGTCTACAAATAACACAATTAGGAATTACTAATACTCAGTACTGCTGATATAGCAAGATATACCATATTATGCACATTTTGTAATCATTTATACCATGTAATTGTTAACACTCTCCCTGACTTAAACCAACCATGATTCAGAGAGTAGCATGGTGTGTAGGTAGTATGGACATTTCCTTCAGAGGGAGCGGATATTAAGTCATCATGTGTCTGTTTCTTCTCCCAAGTAACAAGTACACTTCAGTTGTGGGCCCCTCAGTAAAAAAAATTTCTGAGCTGCTGGAGTGTGTCCAGAAGAGGGCAACAAAGCTGATGAAGAGCATGGAGAATAAGTCTTATGAGAAGCAGCTGAGCGAACGCAGATGGTTTAACCTGGCAAGAGGAGGCTCAGGGGTGACCTTATTGCTCTCTATGACTGCCTGAAAGGAGGTTGTAGTGAGGTGGGTACTGGTCTCTTTTCCCAAGTAACAAGTGATAGGACACAAGGAAATGGCTTCAAGTTGCACCAGGGGAGGATTAGATTGGATATTAGAAAAAAATTCTTTACTGAAAGAGGGATGAAGCATTGGAACAGGCTGCCCAGGAAAGTGGTTGAGTCACCATCCCTGGAAGTATTTAAAAGTTGCGGTGCTTAGGGACATGGTTTAGTAGTAGACTTGGCAGTGCTAGGTTTGTGGTTGGACTTGACCTTAAGGGTCCTTTCCAACCAAATTATTCTGTTTCTGTGATTCATTTGTTATTAAGCTCCTAAAATGAAGGAGAAGGTCCTTGTCCCGTTTGATTTATAGTGTGAGTCTTGGATTCTGCCTCCCAAATGATCCCTTTATGTGCAAGCTGTTTTTCCTAGCTCCTTCAGTGTTTGGAAAATCTTTGTTTTCATGGTTGATGGCCAAAAGCATCCAAATGTGAGTCAGAGAGTGGAGATCACTGGCACCAAAATGTTCTGTGCAGCTCACTGGTGTTTTCATTCTTCCAGTCATGTCTTTCTGTAGCTCATCTGTACAAAGCAGTAGTATGTTTTTTTTAAAATAAAAGTGAAAAAAATGGAAGTGGATGTCTCTCACTTGATCCTTGTTCTTTTGTCATGTGTAAAAAGCCCTTTGAAATCTGATATTATACTTTATGATAAAATTTTATTATAAGTTTCTTATGCATTC
Organism: Piaya cayana; assembly: GCA_013389865.1. Lineage (NCBI taxonomy): Eukaryota > Metazoa > Chordata > Aves > Cuculiformes > Coccyzidae > Piaya > Piaya cayana. Next base: position 147,944 of record WAAB01005032.1, read on the forward strand.
ATATTTATCTTCACTCCTGCTTGCCACACCACAGCATCAATCTTTAGTCTATGTTTTTACTCACAATCAGCATCTTGGCAAGAAGAACAGGAGATGATACAAGTGATACTTTGTTATGTACCTAAGAGGAGTATAGTTATAGAGAATCTTATTTTGCACAAATCAGTGAATCAACTTCTGAATGATCTGTCAAAACCTATCTGTTTCCCTGTGAAAAAGGTTGGACAAAATGTCTGAGTTATGGTAGATCTTAAATTATCTGAAGGAAAAGGCAATCTGCTGTATAAATATTTCAAGTTTTGAGATTGAAGCCTTTACTCTTATCTGTATTTAGAGGCCTGGCCTTATTTTGTAGCAGATAATATTGTGTCAAAGCAATGTTTAGTTCTACTCAGCAGCTGTTGTATTCATACTAAATTATGTCAGATTTAATCTTGAATATATTCAATGAGAGCACCCAGTTGTGCTGACAAACCTGAAATAATTTTCAGTTAAATATGTTCTATCACAAACCACTAGAGCACATTGCCTCTCTGAAAAAAACAATGGTGTGCGAGCTCAGCTTTATAATTCCTGCTGCTTGTTGAATTCCCACATTTTATCCAAACATCTCAGCAGTAGACTCAGTGGTATCCTACTGGAATATTGCAATAGCAGAAGTAGACAATGTGAGGCATTTTCTCAAGGGTATTATTTTCACAATCATATTAATTGCACATGCCTCATTCACCACTGCTTGCATACTCATTTGTACTTGTTCAAAGGGAATGCAATTTAATTTTAAAATACTCTCAAATCACTGCAGTACTCATTTTACATGGTGAAAGAACAAGACAATAAAGTGGATAATGAGGTTGTCAGGGTTTTGTAAGGAGAAGTGAAATTTTGCTTAGAGAAGAAACAATAAAGAGTCAAGGTTCACTTCTAGAATACTTCCAAGTGTGTCCTGTAAATCCTGGGTCAAACACATTGTGCAGAGAGAGCACTGTCTTAATTTCAGCAATGCTGTAATGAGGAGATGACATAAAAATCAGAAGAACAGTGTGCAAGAACATAGTTTTACTGGAGGAGAGCAGGCAGCTGTAGTTGATGGAACAAAACCAGCTCTTCTGGAAAGCACTTATTTGCAGGAAATGTAGTAGAGTGGTCTCAGGTGCTCTCAAGTGAAGCTTTTCTCCTTTCTGTTACTCACTGCAGCAGAAACATAGGTAACTGTATGTGCTAAAAATGGGATGGGAGAAACAGTTCTTCTCTTCCCCAGCTAAACCTCTAGCCCTTTAGGGTGCTCATTTAAAATTTAAGAAAGCTCAGTTTGCTTTTATAGGAACTTCTGAGTAATTGTCATGCTTCCTTGCTGTAGGACTTAAACCGTTTCTGGGTATTTTGGAGTTAAACTTGCCATCTTGTCTGTTTCTGCAGATCCAGCTTGTATAAATATTTTGTACAAATTTTAGAAAGTAGATCTTCTGATAAATTTTGTAATCCTTCTAATCTGCCATGATGAATACTTAGTTACTTCATTATGTTATGCAGTACTGTAGATAGCTTTGAATGTGAATAAACAATTTACCCATTCACCTGGTGCCCCAGTCATCACTCCCCAAGATTTCCAAGGAACAGTACACCTCTAGGAGCTAAACTTGCTGGGGTATTTGTATCTTGAAGTAAATATTTGTGTTATAAGTAGTGACAGTAAGAATTGGAGAGTTTGATATGCTAGAGTAGAATAAGAGGTTGAGCTCTACACTTAAGTTCTGGTTTCCAATTCCAGTCTCTGCTCATTCTTAGCATAGGCTGGTTTAATTAGCTTTGGGAAGCACAAATAACTCTTTATTTAACATTTGAAAGGTGGCTGCTTCGTTGCAACTTTTATTCCTTGTGGACTTGACAGCATAGCATTTCACATCTGTAGGCATAGTTAGGGAAGTGCTCTCTTCAATGTGAATTAATGATGATCACTGTGAACTCTTTGATCCATCTGGCATCTCAGCTGATGTCCATTTACTAAGAATGCGTTGTGTAAGCACCATTTGGATCTCTACAGCTATATTTTATAGCTCTTTGCAGGTTACCAGTGATTAGGATGGGGCTCGCAGTTTTTACTTCTTCAGCTCTCTCCTGAGCTAGAACTTGGTCCTGAATGCAGTAAAAATAAAGAGGGAGCCAGACTGATTCTGCCATGGCTAATATGTTCTTTCATGCTTGGTTGAGGGGGGAAATCTAGCACATTGCAAAGAACAGAATTTCCTTAAATTTAATTTCTGCCACTTTTCACATAGGAAAGGAGGGAAAGAGAGTTTAATAATGTGCTGCCTGTTAATTATTTTTTGGGTTCAGGCTAGAGATGACAGAGTGTTTTGATATTATGTATTTTGGGTGAAATCAGAAATTCAGGAATAGGAACCTAGGTTCCTATACAGTACATAAACTAGCACCTCAGCATGGCAATCCATGAAGTCTTCCATGTTCACTCTACAGCTGTCCGTTAGAGAGACTTCCAAGTCAGGAAGAAGCTGAGATGCCTAACACAAAGCTGCATTAAGATCCCACAGTTTACTTTGCAAATTCGTGGCCAGACATGTTTTCACTGGAGTAGATGCCTAAAATAACAATCCAAGAATTGTCCAGGGTGTTTGAAAGAGAGACTTGGGTGGAAATTCAGAGCTTCAGTCTCCTAAATCTACTTCAGAGGTCTATTATCTTTAGCATGTACTGGGTTTTTAAGTAGCTGGACTGATGCTTTATCCTTCTTAAAAGAGGCATTTGTATTTCCATTCAATAAGGTTATAGGAGTTGTTCACTAGCTTCCTTAGGAAAGTGTAGTGATCTAGGTGTTCTAAGAACTTCTGGATCTCTGCTTGGATTTCATTGGAATACATGCTGTAACTTTGATTCCTGAATGTAGTATAGACTCCTGGTATTTCTTAGTAGTATTCACATGTGATCATTTAACTCCCCATAGTATCTACGTACTGTTATTCTCTTATTTTTATTTACCAGGTTTCTTGTGTTTATTTATGTAACTATTCCAAGCTACCTAATCTGATGAAGTTGAACTTCATTCTTCAGGAGTGATTTCCTCAATACAGCCTGAAATCATGTTGAAAAAGAAGAACATATCTGCAAGCAAAGCTTCCTTAGTCCTCTTTCTGTGCCAAATGATTTCTGCATTGGATGTACCTCTTGACTGTAAGTATTAACCTGCTAAATAAGTACAGAATAATGAAAGATTAGTCAATTTCTTTGTAGGAAGATGAAGGTAACTCCAACATGGTGTGTGTTGGCTCACACATCAAATTTTTACACTGGAGATTTTCAAGAACTGTGTGTGTAAAATGACTTACGTTATTCACTTGAGAAGAGTTTACATAGGATTATCGTGAATACTCATACTTTGGTGTGCCTTTATTGAGCACTTTATTTGATGAAAATTAAAAAGGCTGAGAAGCCTAGTTATTTGTGAATTTAAGATCATAGTACCAACTTGCTGAAAACCCCAGGACAATGCCTTTTTACTGGTCGCCCTTATCTTCATGTAAGAAGTTTCCAGAAGCTGATATAAGATCTAATAGAAGATTCAAATGTCTGAACTTCAGATACTGGAAGTGTCTTACTTTTTGATTCAGAAGATTAAGTTAGGCTCTTAGATTTCCTGAGCAGTGCCTGAAAACAGTGCAGTACCTAACTTTAAATTAAAATCTTAACTTTTAAATGCTGAGCAGAAAACTCTAGCATTAACCAGTGAGGAAACATCTAGAAGAGGAGGAATCCCAAGATTTGAAATTCTTGTCTAATATAGGCCTGTGTCAGTGGGGAACTTTGAAGGTAGCACTCCATGCTGAAAATGAAGCAATGGTAGTTGCTGTGTTTTATAGACCTAGTAGCTAGTTTTATGAAATCATTTATACTTCAGGTTGTTATTTTCTTCTTAAGATAAGAGTGATCACATTTTCAGCATTCAGTGAACCATGTTGTACCTCACAGTGACTATTCATTTGTTAAGCTAATTACCATGGAAGACAACATTAGGGCTGATGTTAAACTGACGGATTAATACAGCAGTAAATTTGCCTATGATTCTAATCCCCATGTCTTTCTTTACTCCCATGGTTTTCTTTCCGTAAATGCATGTTTTTCTTTAGTAATCATTGACATAAGTTGCATCTGCTTTGTTGGGTTTTTTTCCCCCTGTGCATATTTACAAGCCTCTCAAACCAATGACCTGTATTTCTGTAACAGGATCAATATATCTGAATCACAGATAGAGCAGTAAACTGGCTTAAAGAGGGTTTTAAGAGTTTGATGAATGAATGTCTTATTTTCTAAATGTAATTTTTCTCTCTAAGTATTTTTGCAGACTATAAATAGCATTTTAAAGCCTTCTTGTAGTTTTGGAACTAATGTGGATTGTGCACTCCTCTAATATCTTTTGTATAGAGCAACACTTCAGGTCATATTAACCAGAAATGCATGGATGGAGTCAAATGAGTAGCCCTTTTAGATGTATCATGTTAACTCTCCATTAGCTTGCTCCATACTACATAATGTTTAATAAGTGTGTTAGGTCTCATAAAGTCATACTTGAAATTTTAGCCAAAAATAACACATATTAACCAAAATTACAACTATAATGATGTTATTGTTTTCATAAATAATTATTAGAATGGGCTCTAGGAGAGAACCACAAGAAAAGGACTTGTATTTTCTCTGGGTCTTCCTACATACCCACCACAGAGACCTCGTGGTGAAAACATACTTGATTAGTTGAACCATCCAGGTTAGCAGTTTCTGTGCTCATCAGTGTCTCAGAAAAGGTAAGGGATGACTGACAACACAGCTGATCAAAAACAATCTGACTTGCTCTGAAATGATGAGGAGACCTCTATGGAAAACATCTGTAGTAAGCAATAAAGATGTGACAACTAAGATGATGCTTTTTGCTTTAGTAATTTTTCAAACAAAAAGGAATTGCATTTCTGTTGAGTAGAATTAGGTGCATTTATCTTTGTAAGAGTAATTTCAGCCTGAAGCATTCTCTTTGTTATTCCATATGATCATATGGGTGGATTGATTTTGAATGCTGCGTGAGGGCAGTGAACTCTATTAATTCTGATTTGCTGTCTCCTCAGTACCACTGTTTTGTGACCTTTCAAGACCAAAACCATATACCATGGTTGCCCTTAAAAAGTCAACACTTCGAGAAAGTTTTTTATACCATGAACTTTGAGATAAATGTAGCAGTATCTGACACAATGGAAATGGAGGCTGGAATTTCAGGCATCACTGCATGGGTTACAGTGCTAAATGTGTTAAGTTTTCTTTTTAATGGTGTCCAATGTACTTGTCAGAGATACTTATCTTCCCTCTCAAAAATGCTAATTTTCCTTTAACTAACAAATGTTTCTCTTTAATCTCCATTTGTTCATTCAACTGCTGATTCTGATGGGGGAATAAAAGCAAAACTTCTAGAAGAATGTAAGTTTCTGTCCACAAAAACTAGGGTGTGTGCTGCTGAAAATTAATAATGATTGTAAATTGAACTTGCAGTCCAAAAATGTGTGATTCTGATATTTTGTTCATAGTTGGTTTGCTGTAGCTTGATATTTTGTGCATGCAGTGTTCAGAAAATAGTACTGTATGTAAAGCCGTGTTCTGATATTTTAAACAAATTAATTGTGTGATATTTGATTGTGTGCTGTCTGAGCATTAAAATCTTTATGCAATATTAGCACGAGCAATGTTTTGTTATTACTTTCAGGAGTAAATATATTTGATAAAAAAATAAATTCAATGGAATATATATACTTACAGAACTGCCTAACAGAGGGAAAGGACTATTCAAAGTGCCTTTCGAAAGTAATATAGAAAGAGTTGTTATCATCGTGTAAAGATGTCACCTTCCTCTTTTAAGCACTGTCCTCTCTGCAATGAGGAACAGGAGCAAACCCCAGCTCTACATGACCTGTTCTCTTCTGCTTAGCTGCTACACCTCATTATGATTCCATGATTTGATTTTTTCCTGGCTATTTCTTGTGGGTAGGGCTTTACAGTCTAGCTGCCATTTTCAGGCCAACAGAGCACTTAGTGTGTGATGCTAGGGAAGACTTAAAATAAAAAGGCCAGTTTTACAATTTTAACTAGCTAAAGTGAGGCATGGGAACATCGCTAGGTAACAATTGAAATATTTTACTAAAGTGGCCAGAAATTACCCTGAAGTAACAGCAGAGTGTAGTGCTGGACAGACAGTTTGCAACATTTGGACAGGCATGTTCAAGGACATTATTAAACTGATTCCTTTAGATGACACTGAATTATAAACAGATGAATAATGTTGAGGAAGGCATCTTTCTCACTATTTTAATACCATAAGCAGGATTTTTTCAAATGCAGAAGTAGACCTAGATAATGGTAACAGATTATAAATAATTTCAGATAGGTAGGCAATAGCTACCCTGTCAGGTGAATAAATTCTGTTTTGTGCAACTCATTCTAGAGTACTTGATCAATTATAAATGTTAAAGTGTTTTTTTCTCCTAGGGCAATTCACAAGACCAATTATGTATTGCTATTTTTTTAAGAAGTACTTGATGTTTACTCTATTTGGAAAGTAGCTACTATTTTTTTAGTTTTTCAGCCTTATAGCACATTGTTTACTCCTGAAAAGTAGTACCTAAAAGCATGCTTTGTAGATTAATTCAATATAGTGAGCACAATGAATATGTGAAAAGTTTACACCCGTAGAGAATTAAAAATACGTAAAATGTTTAGAAATACACAGCAATGTCTTTTTTTCCTTCTGTGTGGCAAAAAACCATTTTGTGTGAATATGTGTCTTCATTCAGGATATGACAAAGTTAGAATTCAGATGTCCTTTGGTTTTGTGAAAATCTATTGAAATCTGATGTATGGAAATTGTATTTGTTACATTTTTTTGGCCAAGGTCTTCATTGGCTGTAAATGAGTGTAGCTCAATTGGATGTTAGTATAGCTACACTGATGTACAAGAGTAGAGGACTTCAGCCTCCTAATGCAAAAGATACTTCAGTCTCACCTTTCTGTCAGTGATTTGTTTACTAATTGCAGTTCTGCTTTCTTTGCTTACAAAACTGTATCACTTATACTTTGAAAATATTGTTAAATTCCTCTCTGTTTCTTATATTCCATAATGAAGTGTTGCAACCTCCTACAATAACTCAGCAATCTCCAAAAGATTACATTGTTGACCCTCGAGAGAATATTGTAATACAGTGTGAAGCAAAAGGAAAGCCACCTCCTAGGTTAGTAGCATTTTATTTTGCTTTTGTTTGGCATAACAGCATAGGAAAACTTGGAGAAAATAGTGTAACTTTTGTAAAGTATCAAATATATGCATATGTATGTGCTTGCACACACAGAAATATGCATGCACTCCTACTTTTGTAATTTAAAAGCTACCAGATAATAGCATAAATTTTACTTTTGTCATATTTGAAATTTAGACTTTTCTATAGTCATCAGGCAACTGTGGTGTTTTTTTTCTCCTCAAAGCTCTAACAAGAAAATAATACTCAATTATTACAGGAGCAGATAGGTAAATGCCCATGGAAAGCACTAAGAGATATGCCGTGCTATGAACTGGATCATTTTCCAGATATGAACACAGTATCTAAGAATGGACATTGAATATATCCAGAGCAACACTAATAAATTCAAATGTAATGCTTATCTTGAAAACATAAGCATTTTGTCAGAAGTTATATTATATAATGTTTATCAGTTTTAATGATCAGTAGCATTGATGCACCAAGTGTTTTTAATAGCCTTAAGTTTTGGTTTTGGCAGAAATGGTAACCCCGTGTATATATCAGATTCCTGATAGTCTTCCATTTTAAGGCTCCATTTCAGTATCTTGAAATATTTGAAAACAGCTCATTTCAGTATACTGAGTACCTGCACTGGAAACAGCAGCATGAGGCCATGACATGTTCTGGTATTGCTAGGAGCTGCTTCTGGTTTCAGAGACTGTGAAGAGAAATGTGCATCATTTTGCTCTCAGTGGTGTTATGCTACAACTTACTAGTGAGGTCAGTCTATAGCTGTTCATTCAGACACACACAGCTCACTAAATGTTCCACTGCTGAAAAACCAGGGAGTCTACATTATTCCTTCTGCTCACCTTGGGATCGTGGTCATTATCCTTGGCAGCAGAATGGAGAAGATGGAGGTTATCTAGGATGCTGCCACCCTTTCCAGGATTCTGTTAACAATAGGAGTGGCATAAAGCAGCTGTTTTTACCAGTGTTTTAATTTGGCAGGCACAGTGCCATTCTCAAGAGTCCATTTGTTGATGAAGAGGATCAGATGATTATTGTGTGCTTTGGGAGAACTATACTGCTTCTACAGATATTTCTTGTGAATGCTTTTTGGGGGGTTAGATGTGAGAGACTGATGTATCCGAGCTGTATGCCAAGACTCTACTGTGCAGCCTCGTCTTTCGTGTCAAACCTGTGTCTCACTTTGTTCCTCTGTTGCAGAGGCAGTGACAGGATTTAAGTGCAGAATTTTCTAAGGAGTATTGTAACCTTGTGCTTAGTTTTTCTTAAATTTAAAGATAATTTATTTCAATAACTATACTGGTTCATCAATCCTGGTGAACTTCAAGTGCAAGTTGGAACTTGAGCTGCTTCAAAACTCTGAAGATGAACTTTATCAGTCCAGAGTGTGGATTTTTTTTTAAAATAGGGTAACTTCTTATTGGGGGAAGCAGCTTGCGTAAAAGTTTATGGATGTGCTGCTACCTGTAGCTTGAGTGGCAAGGATTCTGACTTTCTTGTACCTCAAATGCGGGGGGTTTGTACCACATTTGCCGCCTCTCATTTGAAGCTACATTATAGTTCCCTGTATCCTTCAGTGTTACTGGTAGCAGAGGATTACAGAAACCCTGCATTCTGCAACTTAACTTGCAAGGTTGTAAGAAACAGGTTTGCTATTCATTCACTATGCATACTAGTCCTCTCTAAACCACTGCAGTATGGTGCAGCGCTGCTCATCACATCCTGCTCTTCTGCTCTGCTCCACCACAAAGTGCAAATAGCATGTCCAGTCCTACCTTCCAAAGGTCATCACACAGTTAGAGTCACTTAGAGCTTTGTTGGAGTCATTTGAGCTTTTCTGGTGTCATGTGAGTTTATACTTTTAGGAAAAGTGTTCTAACCAGGAAGCATATATAGAGTTTGTGTTTAAGATTATGAAACTGAACGTAACAAGTATGAAAACTGCCGTGGACAGCATTTGAATGCATGAGTGCTCAGCACTTAATAGGCAGTGGTTTTTTGTGGCAGTGAGGAGATTGAGT
>WAAB01005036.1:0-48097 GCA_013389865.1 Piaya cayana
TTTTGCTCTGCTACAACTATGACGCAACTTGGTCCTGTCTCGACAGCGCACAAGGTTCTGTAGTATGCAGTGCTTCCTGCAGTAACACAACAATACTTTACCACAGTAAACATGCTTATTACCCACATTTAACATCAACAGTTAAAATCTTGCTGTGGCAGTGTGATAAAAACATGAAAATCCCCCCACATTTCTGACAAAGGGTACATACAGAAACACTGAGGAAGGGACAGAACATGTAGGGACAAAATGAAACTAACACTAGAACTCAGCCTCCCCTTAAACGCAAAGAGAGGTGAACGGCAAGTTTTGCTCACTGCTTATGCAAGGCTTCTTAGTTATAAGAGAATCATAGAGTCACTAGGTTGGAGAAGACCTTTGAGATCATTGAGTCCAACCTTACCTGTCCACTACTGAAAAATATCTCTGAGCACTTCATCTACATCCAGGGATGGTGACTCAATCATCTCCCTGGGTAGCCTCTTCCACTGCCAGATAACCCTTTTGATGAGGAAATTTTTCCTGATGTCTANACAACTTGGTCCTGTCTCGACAGTGCACAAGGTTCTGTAGTAAGCAGTGCTTCCTCCTGTAACACAACAATACTTCACCACAGTAAACATGCTTATTGCCCACATTTAACATCAACAGTTACAATCTTGCCGTGGCAGTGTGATAAAAACATGAAAATCCCCCCACATTTCTGACAAAGGGTACATACAGAAACACTGAGGAAGGGACAGAACCTGTAGGGACAGAATGAAACTAACACTAGAACTCAGCCTCCCCTTAAACGCAAAGAGAGGTGAACGGCAAGTTTTGCTCACTGCTTATGCAAGGCTTCTTAGTTATAAGAGAATCATAGAGTCACTAGGTTGGAGAAGACCTTTGAGATCATTGAGTCCAACCTTACCTGTCCACTACTGAAAAATATCTCTGAGCACTTCATCTACATCCAGGGATGGTGACTCAATCATCTCCCTGGGTAGCCTCTTCCACTGCCAGATAACCCTTTTGATGAGGAAATTTTTCCTGATGTCTAATTCTGAATCTCCCCTGGAACAACTTGAGTCCATTTCCTCTAATCCTATCACCTGTCACTTGGGAGAAAAGACCAACACCTACCTCAGTACAATCTCCTCACAGGCAATTGTAGACAATGACAAGGTCTACCTTCATCGTCCTTTTCTCCAGGCTGAACAGCCCCAGTTCCCTTGCTTGCCCCTCATAAGTCTTGTTCTCCAGCACCTTTAAAACCAGCAGTGTTGCCCTTCTCTGCATGCGCTCCAGCACCTCTATGTCTTTCTTGTAGCATGGGGCCTGAAACTGAACACAGTATTCGAGGTGTAGCCTCATCAATGCCAAGTACAGGGCCAGATCACTTCCTTGGTACTTCTGACCACTCTGTTTCTTATACAAGACAAGGTCTTGTGTCACTGTAAAATACCTGGCATACAGACTTAACCTAGGCATCCGTATAGGCATAGACCTAATTCGAAGGCAATGTCCCAGACACTTTATGATGGTGGAAGGTAAATCCTAGGTATTTATTTTGTCAACCAGGGAAAAGTTATGTTTCTTCCCCTACCACACACAGCACTGTTACTGGAAGAGAAAGTATGCCCTCTACTCAGATGCGTCAGCACAAAGTCCAGCACCCTAAAGCCACTTCTGGCAGTTCAATCAGATGCGGGCTTCTGACTGAGCTGAGGTGAAGTACAGACAATTTCTCTTTCAGGGCAACTCTGCTTTGGAAAGGCAGAGAGGCGAAGCTGACAGTAATTTAAATCACATTTAAAGATGATTCTTTAAGGCTCTATGAAAGATTATTAGAATATTATAAATTATCATGTTATCCACCTTCCTTTTGGTGGATTACTCATGATAATGGTAATGAAATCCATCCAGAGGAAGCACAGATTTAAATCCAGATTTTAGTCTGTGTTCTCACACTCTCTTCTTTGTTGATACTGAGTAACAATATTTATATTATTGCTTAGAGAACAAACTCTTGAAACACTTTTCATATTTCTCCATTAGAGATTGGCTGAATATCCTGTTGTTGACCTCTGGCTAAAACAAGCAAAAAAATCTTAGACATACTGAGTTTTAGAAAAAATTTAATCAGCAAAGATTCAGACAGCCGATTTCCTCATTTTCTTGAGTATTCCTCTTTTCTTGTAAAGCCAATTTAACTTTTGGGATATGGTGACTCTCTGTAAATTATATGCTGATGCAGCACCCTTGGCTACATCTCAAGAGAGTTTCTGAACCTGAACAGAAACCTAAGCTTTCTTTAAGAATATAGAGATAGGAATTCCTGCTCAGATTCAAATTGCTGTTAGAGCAAAGGACAACTACAAGGAAGAATGCAAGAGGCCTCTCGTTATCATGGAGCTAAGTAGGACATACACTACGTAGAACCTCTCAACATTCCTTTTTGTCATGTCCATGCTCAATAATAATGCACGAGAAGATTTAAACTGGCACAAGTATATTGTCTGTCAAAGGCACTTCAAGATTTTATCTGGCTGTTAGTCATCTCACATTACTCCAGGCTGTTTGATACACAGAGCACAAAGCAGCTTAACACTGTTGCTATTAACGTTCAAACAACACTGAAAACACTTCATTAAATAGCCTACTGCAGTGTAATTGTTTAATAATATTTTGATTATGTTGTTTAGTAGAGAACCTTTGCTGCAAAACATTTTCTTTCTGTCAAAGGACTCCTTGGTAAAATGCAGCATCCAAAGTCTCAAGATAGTTTTATTTATTAAAAAAAATAAAGTAAAAAGGCTCACTAATTCTTTTTTTATTATTTTTTTCATTATCTTTTTTAGCTGTTTGGTTGGGGTTTTTTTCTCCACAGTATTTTTGAAACCTATTAAACTTTAGTTGCTGTTAGGGAAGATCTGTTCCAAATCACTATGAAAGAAGTGCAAACACAGACTTCTTCAAATACAGACAACAAATAATCTGACTGATCTATTCAGGATTCTTGATCCAAATTTATTGTCCTTCCAATAATATATAGAGCATTTGGCAATATCTGCAGGCCTGGCAGATTCTCATAGTACTTCTGGCCTTATTCATGTTCTTAAAATAGGGCAGGGTTGTGGTTTTCCCTTTGAATAGATATTTGGATAGATATTGACATAACAACAACAAAAGTACATGGCAAGTCTTGCCAATGCTAGCAATTTCTCAGAGCCATATACGAGATTATTTAAGCCTTGAACAGAATAAAAAATAAGATGATGAGAAAAAACTTAATCTAGCAAGGGATGTAAGGAGGTGTGACTACCTCATGTAAAGTACACAAAAGATAAACAACAGATAGACCAGACTGGTGTGGAAATGAATGGATACACACTGGGAAGCAATGGACTGAGAATGAGAATATTCTTGAGCTTCAATAAAGCTTAGATTTAGGGTGGACATCCAATACATCCAGTAGGGTCAACCTGCCCTTTGAGAGCTAAAAATTTAAAGAGATGTTTATATGACACAGTGGCTGTGACAGGACAATGACAATGATAACCTGAAATGCTTTTTCTATCCTATATTTCATTCAAAACTGGTTCAGAAGCTATCAACTATAGAACTGCCAAGTCTTTGCACATAAAGCATTGAAACCAATTACCAGGAAACTATAGATCCTTTACATTTCTAGAAACATTTACCTAGATTACAGACAGAGTGTAATTGTGGATTACAGGTAGGAAGCTCACATGGCTGTTGTTCCATACCTGTTAAAGAGTTAGACTTTTGGTTTCTGCAACCGACAGTTGTCTCCTTTTAAGAAATGCTAACTTTGTAAACAATGATTTAAAAATAAGTAAAAGCTTATTCTGGCTTGTGGATATGGACATTAAAAATTATCAATTTTGTTAAATAAATACTTTAAACATTACTGCAATAGTTTGCTTCTTGCAAAATCTGGGGCATGTATTCAAATGAGATGGAAGTGAAGTGCCAAGAGATTTCCAGCTGTCCTCTCTCTGGCTCTAGCAGGGCTTCAGATGCAGACTAGCCAACTTGAACATTAAACTGGCAGCAGGTAACTAGTCAGAGTAGTTTACTTTGATGTTTTATCTGTCCAGTCATCTGATGGGTCTTCTGGAACTGTGTGCTGGCACAGTTTAATGGAAAGGTCCCTAATGTGATATAACAGAATGGCTAGTCTTCAAGGAGACATCCTTTTGCACTATTCAAACTGTAGTGCACCAACAGTGACTGCCATTTATTTCTGAGAAACACAGACTTTTAAGTAGAGGACACATGGTGAGATTGTGTTAAAAATAAGCTCTGTTTTTTACTTCATAGAAAAATTTCAATTCAATGTTTTACTTGACAGCTCTGCAAAGTCATGTCAAGACCTAATTTTGTTTCTCCCTGAAAACACCTGCAAAGAGGGTATATTCCTGTTCAGTGTTCCCACTTATGCCAGCTTATGCCAGAATACATGGAAAATACAACAATTTCATGTGGCAGTTTCCCTCTTCTGCCTGGATTCACAGTCAGAAGAGGACGGAGAAGGCCAAATACACTACTCTTCTGTAAAACCAAGTAAGAGTTCTGATAGTTTGTCCTCAAACAACATGTAACATTAAGATTATGCCACACAGTATAAATAGGATTTTCAGATCATCTTAAGAGGTACCTCTTTGTAAGTTTTCAGATGCCATAGAAACAATCAATGTAGTAAAAATATTTACCTAGAGTTGACTGGGAAGACATCATCCTCATCTTTAGAAGACAAGGTGACAGCTGAAGGGCAGTGAAAGTCTGTAACCTAAGAGGATGCATTTTTTCAGGCACATATTGGGACATTTAAAGGCAACCACATTTTAACAGATGAAAAACTGTAATGATGCTTAGCTTTGACTACTCTGCCTTTCTCTTCTGTGCTTCATCTGTTTTACTTTTAATTGCATTGTTGCTTAGTCTTTTCAAATTCTGGTTCACCTGTGAGGTCTTCCTTGGAAATCTTAACAAATACTAGGATCAGTTTCACTTAATGGTGCAAACTTTTACTGCATCTAACATATGCACCATAAGCGGACAGATCTTTCAAGTAATAAAACACAAAATCTTTCAGCATAGTGCAATACACGAATCAAATGTTCTAAAATGTTTAGATTTTCCTAATGGGAAATTAAAAGACAAGGAAACATGTTTCACTGAAATATAACATTGTCAGAAATAGAATTTGTCTTACAGATAAACGCATTCAATATTTCATTAGATAAAATTGATCCTTATTTTCTTATTAGCCTTGTAAGTAGGCACCCTTTAAGATACCCAGTATCTGTTGATAGAGTTTTATAGGTGTTACATTTTTATCACTGAGTTTCTTCATAGTAACTTTGGATTGATCTGTTCAATTTTAGACCTGTTTCTGAGAAAGATTAAAGAAAAGTTTATGCATGAGTTCTCCAATACAGGCTTCTGGCAGACAGAGTAGAAATAGTCTTGGCTGTTGCTTACCTGCTCAAACTGTATATCCCATTGGTTGGAATAACTCAGCTAGAATACAGGACAGCTGGACTTTTATGACCAATTTAGAGATGGCATTTGACTGCAGATATCCTTTCTATTGCTATACTTAAAATGATTCGACAGGGTTGTATATCCTTTGGTTTGATTGAGGTTTCTTGATTATTTTGTTTGGAAAATGATCATTTCTGGTGTTCTGAATTTGTATAAATTGGAATGGTACTGACTACTTACTTACTTGCAATGAAATTAGTGAAGATAAAAATTCTGTGAAGCATCAGAATGTTTTTGTGTTCACTTGCATGACAGTAATATTAAAATACTCTCCCAGCTAAGTTCATTTATCTAATTCCACTTCATGTCTATGTCTTTGGAAAAATTGGGAAGGTATCTGGCCTATATTTGGATGAACTGAGCTTCTCCACATAGATTCATAGAATCACCAGGTTGGAAGAGACCCACCGGATCATCAAGTCCAACCGTTCCTATCAAACACTAAACCATGTCCCTCAGCACCTCGTCCACCCATGCCTTAAACACCTCCAGGGAACGTGAATCAACCACCTCCCTGGCAAGACTGTTCCAATTCCCAATGACCCTTTCAGTGAAAAACTTCCTCCTAATCTCTAGCCTAAATCTCCCCTGGTGAAGCTTGAGGCCATTCCCTCTCGTCCTGTCCCCTGTCACTTGGGAGAAGAGGCCAGCTCCCTCCTCTCTACAACCTCCCCTCAGGTAGTTGTATAAGGATTATACATGCTGTATAAACCTTGATTATGAAAGTTTTTCAGATACTGATCTTTCATATAATATAAATATTAGCAGTAGATTTTGCAACGACATGAATGTACCTGGCATTATGCTAACAAAGAGTGTGTTACAGACAATGTAATTTGCACTTCCATGTAAAGTGTTTTTGACTGCAGTGATGGTGCATAAGAATGTATGTTTGTATGAATAGTTATCTATCTCCTGGAACCAAGTAAATGTTATATTCAATTAACCTGCGTTATTATCAATTATCTTAAAAAAATAAATAAAGAAAAAGATTAGGAGTCACCAATGAGTTATTAAACTAGAGGATTAGATTTAATCCTCCTTAGTCACACATTTTTAAGTATACATATCCACACCAATTTTCAGACAGTAACCTTAAAAATTACGACACTGGTGTACCTGAAATCAGTGAAAGAAAGATATTTTAATGTGCTGCTTGCAAATTCTTAGGGTCTTTCTGAAAAATAATTTAAAAAATTATGAAGGATAAATATAACAAAATTTTTGTCTCCAGAGTGAATTAACACTTAAAGCAAAATCTTCAGAAATGCATATCTAAGAAAGCACTACTACTGTTAAGAATTCGTTCTAGCAAGTCGTTCACATCAACAGTCCCAAAAAGCTAATAGTGCTGTCTGGAGACAGATGATTCCTCAGGATTCCCTTAAAGGTGAAGGCCAAAATTTCAGTCTTGATAACTGTTTTGGTAATGGGGAGATTCCTGAACTTTATGAGACATAAAAACATAGGTTAAAATTTTACAAAGGTATTAAACAATGACAGCACAAAAAAGAGAGTAAAGAATGAGTAGTCTACACAGTCTCATCTCTTTTCAGAAGATTATACAGAACAACTAAAACTCATAAATACTTCCCAGTATCTTAAAAAAATTGAACAATTTCTTCACTGTAAGGTCTTTTATTTAGCTTCTTTTTTAAAATTTAGTTCAAGTGCTAGATCTTTTGCCTGTATGTTTTGCCTTCGTGTCTGTTGTAGGGCCTATTCAAGTTGAAATACTCCTGGCAGCTCTGGGGAAGAGTTGCATTCCATTCAATATTGTGCAGGTTTCTGCCTCCCCTCACAGTTCAATTTCCTCTTACTGATCATAGTCCAAATCAATTCTGCTTTTTCTTTTTGTCTGTTTTATGGCCTTTTTTTTACTCTCTATTTTGAATTGTTTTATCTGATTATTATATTTCCTACAATGTGAAGAGTTAACACTAATTTTTTACAATATCTAGTTCTTCTCTCAGCATTAAATCTTTGCTCTTTTCTGCCTCAATAGTTGTTAAACATGTTAACATGTATGGGAAAACTAAAATTAACACTAGAAAATATGACAAAGCAAGATTTGTGTTTCCCTTCTGCAATATTTAAAAATCAGAAGTACTGAAGAAGATGCCACATTTTTTTCAGTAAGAATGAGGATTAAATACTCATGAAGGGGCACACCTACCTGCAGTCAGACCATATCACATGCTGCTTACATGTGGTAATGACAGCAGGACATATTCAGCTCTCCTGCAGGACAAGAGGCATTTACGTTCAAACATTTGCTTACCATTTGCTATCTTTTGTGACTGAACTTTATTCTGCACTCAGACCTTCCCTCATCACATTTACTACTGAGATTAGAAAGCCAGTGTGGATTTTCCAGAGAGATTTTGAAGTCTTAGCATTATCAAATCTATTAGGTCCTCTGCTTTATGGGACTCACTTTTGAATTTTACATTTTGCCCTGTCTGTTTTTTTGACATAGTGCCAAAAAAGACAGGTGCAGAAATGTCTGGGGATGCACCATACTTTGGGACTGATGCTACATTTCTCAGACACTTAGACAAAATATAGAATTATAATTGAAATGTTTTTAAAAGTCTTGTTTGTATCAGGCAAATTGTGAGTGTTGCTTTCTTTTTATTTTTCCTTCAATTTTGATACAATGCTCTTAGTGATGAGAGAGTATTAGATCTCTGAGTTCTCTGTTACTGAATCAGTCAACTGTTTTTCATGATGCCTTGACAGTTTAGTGTTAATGGAGGTTTTCACTGGGTAAGGGCTTCAGAATTATGTCTGGATACAATAGATAGGTAAGGAATAATGACTGAAAGATTTTTAAAAGAAGCTGAAGAGAGGCAATAGACCAACTGAATCTCGATTTCAATTTCTTTTGGATTTGCGTCCTTAATTCTTTTAAATTGCTTCTGACAAGTTTAGCTTTAGGTATTTCTATGAATGGACCTGTAGCAAAAGTTTCTGTTACCTTGCTTTGCCTACATTATAATTTAGATAACAAAGAGAAAAAATTGAAGAGAAGATAGTTTCAGGAACTCTTTATTTGGAATCAATAAATATATGAGGATTTTCAAATTTTCTTAACTGTGGGAACAAAGTAGGTATTTCACCTAACCTAGAACTATGGGACCTATTAAATAAGCAGAAGGGATCCCAGATGTTATAAGTACTACAATGGTCAAACCATATTAGGGTGAGGAAACTGATTACAAAACCAAAAATGTTCAAATGAACACAAAAAATCACATCACAATGAGGTAAGACAAAAAAATGTAGTAAAAATATTTCTCTCTTACCTTTCTGTTTCTTGTACATTACTTAACTGTGTAACTTCCTGGAAGGCTCTGGGGTCTGGCATATGCTGTTGGAGCTGAGCTTCACAAAGTAGGACATTCAATGAATATCTTAATAGGAAAGGACTGATAACTTATCCACTAGAAGAGTTACGTTGTCTCACACATATCTTACACCAACAAGCTTTTGTCTATATATCCTCAAAAGTAATGCATTTGTTGTATTACATTTTCATGGTTCACCTCCTTTTGGGCATAGGGTTTTTTTGTTTTGTTTCTGGGATTTTGTGTTTGGTATTTTTGGTCTTTTTCTTTCTTCCAGTGATGATGTCTCTTTATGTAATGTGTATTTCTTTCCCATTAATTTGTTAGTCTGAATTTTTTTTCTGTCTCTTCTTCAGAACAATCTTTACTTTCTAAACTAAAGCAGAAATCACCTCTGTGTATGTTAATGAAGTAAAGGAATACAACAAGGTAAGAACTTCTATACGGGTTTTCTGTTGCTTTCTTTTACTCATACTTATATAATTCATATGAAAGTACAGTGCGGCAGATCTGTAAAGCGCCAGCTAAGGGGACATTTAAGAAATGTCATTCACATATATTTAACTCAGTAAAGCAAAGAAAAAAGAAGAAATATTGCAACAATCTAGAAGATACTTTTCAAAGTTATTTAAAATAGATATGACTGCTGGTATGAGTTCTTCATTTTAAAATAACAGAGTTTACATCCATTATGTATATCACTCAATGCCTTTCATAGCAGGAGACAAATCTTAGCATGAAGTTCACAACAGACTGTTACTGATTCTGGTAGAACAGAATTGTCATGCTAATCACAGCTGAGCACTTCCTGACCTTAAAAATACAATCACAAATCTTGTTGCATCAATCAGTATGACAAGTCTATTACACTCCAACGAATAACTGATTATGCCAGTCACTGCATTCACCACACTGCGCTGAACATTCATTGGTTGATGGTCCTGAATCATTACAGAATCTACTTTAGGCTATATTTCACAGGAGGCTGTATTTCACAGAAGAATTGAAAGGAAAACTAAGAAACAAAAAAAGAACTCAAAAAAACAGAATGTAGTTTTGATTAATAATTATGACCTGTATGTGTGACAAAATTGCTTGAGATTTCAGGAATCTGAAAGCCATTGACAGTGAAAATATCTAACCATTCTGAATCAAACAGCCGGACAGCAATGGAGAGTTTACCCACTAAGAGGGTAGCATACAGATGTAGCATACTGCAAGTTCTGTATTAGTGATTGAACAATATTTTCCCATTAAGGAAGCTAATAACATTGATAAGAATATTCAGTGTTGAAAAAGGAGGAATTCACAGTTAATAAAAGAAAAAAAATAGTTAAGAGGAAATTAAAAGTGCATACTTTTCAAAAATTGCAAACTGAAAACAACATGTGGCCCTGATTGTTGTAGATCTTTTGATTAATTTGCAAGCTTTTCTGACATTGCCTGCATGAGTCTATGGAATGGACAAAAGTAATTCATATCTACTAGCTATTATTTATTCTGTAAGCTACTGAAAAAAAACCATAGGAAGTGATTTGTTTTTCCTCCATGTTCCTTGATTTGATCCACAGTTATTTTCCCTTTTCCTAGGCTGAGCTCACAGATTTTTCTTGAAAGAGAACAATTTGAAAAGCTTTGTTTGACAGTATATGAACAAACAGGCAGTCTATAAGGCTGAGTTAAATATAAAATGAAAACTCTAGTGAGAAACCCCTGATGAACTATACTAGAATGAAAAGCTATCTCAGTTAATAGAGTGTATCATACGATGCATAACTCCTTGCAAAAATAAAATTGAAAAAACTATGTGAATATTAGCTTGAAAACATCGTACTTGATTGCTGTCTGTTTCTGAATACCCAAGCAAAATACTGTTATCTAACTGCAGTAATACTGCTTATGTAGTTAAGCACAAATGTGTACTTATACACCCAACTAAATTAATCTACTTTTGTAATACAAGTATAAAAATATAAAATTGTAATCCTAAAATGAGAATAAGAAAATGAAAGAACCTTACTAGAGTTGAACTAAACAATCAAATGCAGGCTAAAGGAACAAAAAATGAGAACTTTTCTGGTAGAGTATGGTACCCACAGGAAGTTTCAGATTATAATTATTTTTCTCCATTGTCAGAAATCCAGAAACTTCTGAGTTTTTTCACATAAATTGATGCAATACAAATGTTGCTGGTTGCACTCTAAAACAGCTCAGTAATAAGCTTGGACGTCAGAATAAAGAAAAGGTACCACTGTAACTTCTGGTAAGTCGAGAAGTTCACATTCAGTCTTCACTACTCTAATTGATGTCTCTACCTGGGTCCTTAGCTCTTCTGAGAAGTCATGAGGAAGTCTATATTGATTAACTGTTGAATTATCTCCTAACGTGGATGGGTCTTGGCAACCAGCACTCTCAGTGTCTGAGCAACAATTTCCTTCTCGGTAGTATGGACAAATATATTCCCTTTAGTCCTCCAGTGGTAACCCAGAGGGCTCTGAAGTGTGTTCAGACTTTCTGTGTTCTTAACTGCTCCACAGAATATGCAACATTTACATTCATTTTAAGAAAATATGGCTTCCATGGACTGTAGGACAATTCCTGCATCACTAGAGATTTTATCTGAAAGAACTTAAACACAAAATAGTACTCATATTGTAGTGTAACAGAAGAGTGTAGGGCTAAGTGCCACTAATATGGGTGTGACTAATCTGTCCCATCTATACTCAGAGCCAGAAATAGGTCTTATATCTAAATCCTGCATGTTTTCAGGGGAATGAAATGACAAAATTAAGCTTAATTAATAGGTAAATCTTTACTATAATAGCAGATAAGCTAACAAAAATTAGGGTAGTTTCAAGGAGGCGGGGAAGAGGTACTATAAGTTACCAGTAAGCATTCTGTACAAATACAACCAATAAAATAAAAATTTCCTATGATGTTCCATTTTAACCCAGGCCTTAAAGGGTGAAGGAGCCTTACTTCTCCAGCATCCAAAAAAATTAGTACAAAATACAAATTATGTATCATATAGGGATATTTCTCAGTAAGCGGTCTCCTTAGTCTTGCTGATCTCCAAGACCTCTCAAACTTTAATCTCTCAAACTTTGGAAACAGTCTCTTCTGCGGAGTCAGACTGAGAGGATCTGTTGTGCCTCATAGTGTTGTGGAAATCTTCGAAGCAGGTACCATTATAAATATCAACCAAAATGATATGGTGCTAGCTCAAGAATCCCCTCTATCTTAATATCTGAGAAGGTAAGAATAAAAATAATTATAGTGGGTTTTTTGTTGTTCTTTAAAGTTCCTCACAGGTGACCCTATTCAACCAGTATAGATTCAAGGACTTCAGTCAGTAGAAGGACTTCAGAAATATTTACGGGTTAAGTTTAATGCATGGGAGGGTACATTTAAAAAAAAAATTTAAAAAAAAGCAAAAGGTAAGGTAGGCCTATACCTGCAGTTTTTAAAGTGCAGGAATGCACTATCTTCAAGTTATTATTCCCCTCTGTGCTGTTGGTTGCTTCTACTTATTACTGCTTTGGAAAAAAAAATCTGATAGCTGTCACTAGCAGAATTTCATCTACTCCTCTTGCTTTCTGCTCTTCCTGCTGTTTGCAGGACAATTCAGAAGAAAGAGTTTATGAGCAAATAGAGCTGGCTCACTGGAACTACAACTTACAGACATCATGTTTAGAGTTCCCTTCAGAAATCTCTTTAGATCCTGAATGAAGTATGAAGGTAAAGAAATAGTTTACTATGGCCCTGTTAGTCAAGTATATAGCGAGGGTTATGTTGGAGTATCAAATCTCTTTGCTGAGTCTATACATCACTTATGTACATTATGTGTAAGACACAAGTAATGTATGGTATTATACCTGAAAGGCAGAACTGTGAAATGGAAATCTGGCTGTGGCTAGGTTTTGCCAGAACCCTACTAACCCTAATTTCTCTGTGAACCAATCCTATGCATGTTCTGCCTTGCAGCTAAATAAAGGACAAGCTAAGAATTAAGAAAAAGGACATAAGACAGGACCTTCATTTCAGAGTCTGAATTCTAATTTAAAAAATGTCAAAGTAAATGGAAAGTGATTTTTATTTAAATAGAACTGTGGCCTTGACTAAAGATTTCATGAAGGAAAGGTAGGAACAGAATGCCAAATAACCAGGCAAGGAGGACCACATGATAAAAAGAAAAAGCCAACAGTTTATAATATCAGAAATTATTATAATTTGATATGTACTTTTTTCAACATTAGGTTAAGTTTTTGTCAAAAACATTTAATGAGCTTTCTAAGAGACAATTTGTAACTTCAGGAAAATAAATTGTCCTGTTAATCTTTTAACCTTAGTGTTGTGGCAGGTCAGACTAAATGACCAACATGATCCCTCCTGGCACTAAGATCTATGTTTAAAAACCCTGTGGGGTTGCTGTTAGAAACTCTCAATGACTGCACACTTGGTTTGAAGGATGGTTCTCTAGAGGATTATATGAGCAAGAAATTCAGACAGCAAAGGTAATTCAGAGTGGCTGACCATCTACAGAGAGACTCAAGGGGGCAGACGTATTAAGTGTCTAGAAATTTTGTCCTCTGTCATAGGCCCTGGTGTTGCTCATTCACAGCAAGACATTACATAAGCACCTTCTCCGTGCTGCAAAAAGCCAGACTTTTAAAACTATTGGAGGACCACAGTCATTCAACACACAGCTTAGCTCAGAGTTTGAAAATGCGGGCCTCAGTAAGAGACTTCAGCTGAGACTCAAGAGATGTGTTTCAAAATAATAAATGAAGAGAAACTCGAAAAAATAGAAGTCATGTTCACAGGATGTCAAAACTGAAAGAGCTTGATTGGCACACATGAGTTTATAATGTAATAAATGTTTAGAAACAAACAATCTAAATGTATGAAAGGAGACAAAATTAAAATGCAATATAAATTCTTCTAAAAAATGCTAAAAGAGTAAAAAATAGCCCTTCAGTCTGCAATATGTGATGTACACAAATATTAGGCAAAATATGAATGCTTGAATAGAATGAAAACGTTCATAGGAATGGTGAGATCTACATACTGAAATCTTCTGAACAGTGAGATCCATTAATTACTGTATTCATTTTCCCTAGGCGTACAGAAAATTCCCATTGCTTGATATATTTAACTTTATAGTGGACATAAACACTTGTGAAAAGAGGATAAATGAAAGGAACTAAGTTGTTTCCACTTACAATATCTAGGGTCAGAAATTACTGTCACTGCTATACAATCTGATTACAAGTCACTAAAACTATACAGATGTAAGCAAAATAATGAATCCTACTTTCCACTGGGATGCACACATACTAACTTTGGTTCCTATCCTCATATCCAGGAAAAGGAACACAAAGAACTGAGAGAAGTAGCAATGAGAAATTTATTAAATTCTCAGTATGCCTCACTATTGGATAGTTGAATCTGAGACACTACATTTCAATCAGAGACATAATCACCAAGTCGTTCATCTGCACATGAAGACATTGCTGAAGTCAATGTTTAATAATATAGGTAAATAAAGCATCAAGTGATTTACTGTTGTACAGAGATGCTGGCAAAGTATGTCAGACTTATGAAAGTTGAGGGTCATGGATCAATCAGATAATCATGAGAGCTTAAATTTTCAGAGGATTTCTTACTAAGTAATGATCAGATCCTGATATGCTTATTCACATTGAAAAATGTTGGCTCTGGAGCAAGATTTAATACCATATAGTAATTGAGACAAGTTCTTGTCTTGAAATCAGTGCTAAACAGGGATCTAGACATTATTTGATTAAACATTTCTAAAAAGAGGTAGGTATGCAAATCTTATTTTAATTTTTTTTTAAAAAAAATAAAGAACAATTTTGGAAAAAAGATTTTGAAATCATATTCCAGTTTGGTGTTTATACCTATTAATTATTTTCAAAAAAATTAAAGTCTTATTTTTTGTTTATGTTTTTTAATTTTTTTTACAAATCAATTTGTTCCATTCTTATGAATAAACAGAAGTATTTATTACATTTTCTTAAAACTAGCAATGCACAATAGTTTTGAACTTCATTAAAAAATTAATCATAGAAGCCTCTCACTTACTTGTCTTCAGTTCCCATAATACATTTGCTCTTCTTAAGGACTTTTAAGGGTATTCTTCAAAAGAGATGAAATGACAGCAGGTTACCAATGAACAAAAGAAAATTTTTGTGCTAGAGGAAGGATTAGAGCACTCTCAGATAAGAACTATCAAGTCTGCATGCAGAATTACAAGAACATTTGGATATGTTCAGGTGCTACAACAAACCTATAAATTCATTGACACAAAATATTCTTTCTGCAAATCACTCTTCTTCAACTTAATTCTTAGAAGTCTGTTACTAGAATGAAAAATTTGTTTCAGCAACTGTTCTCAAAATCTACCTTGACATTGCTTATGTCTTCATTAAACAACACAAGAGTGACTAAACTTTTTTTTTCATAGACAGTTAGATCCTCCTAAGACATTTTCTCTTCTTTGACAGAAGTGGGTAGTTTTACATAGTCACTGGAAAAAGAATAAGAACAATGCTGTAACTTTTTTTTAACATTAATTGGGAAATGAGAGGAGAATAATGCTGCAGAAGATTAAACCCTTTCATCTTTGTTTAGAAAAAAATAAGTGCGAAAGGTTTAGGTACTGCTGTCATTTTGTCTACTTTCTACTCTGAGCTGATGAAAATTTCTTCCAGCATCAATACTTTAACGGGAGCTCAAGGGTGTGCTAGAAATTCAGAATTAAGATCATCAGACAATAAGATTTCCACTGAAAATAAAATGAGGATAACTGATATTGTTCAGCAGTCAGATGTAGCTAATTCATATTGAGAAAACTAATAGCACTACATCCTTTTAGTTTGAGCAAGTGTCCCAGTTTATATATGTGACATATGGATCCAGTGGGGAACTATCAGTTGCACAAGAAAGCTTGATATTTCTTCCACTTCATGCTCCTTACATCTGTGTGCGGACAAGCGGATTGTGGATGGGATTTAAAGTGTTAGTTCTCCGTAAAAATAATAATACAATGAGAGTAGTAATAAATATGGACTGATTTACCACTGCAGGACAAATCTTTCTGTTTCTGATGAGCACTGGAATTTCAAATTAAATAGAAAAAAAACCTGATGAAAGCACAACCACAACCCCTAGGGTGTTTTTCATTATTATTTTTTAACTCCTTAGAGACTTCTCCATAACAAACACAAACAAGATTTCATTGTGTGTGATGTGGAAGACAAAACTGTGATGATTAAACTGACATTAAGAAACTTCTTGAACTTTGACGTACTTCACAAATAAATGCAGATGTGCTTGAGAAACACAAAGGACTAAGTAAACACCTGCAAAAATGAATCAATGAGCTGTGTTTATTTGTAGACAGTTACTTGACATGTTGCCTCATTAAGATATAAGACAGATAAGGCAATTAGCTCATAAGCCACATAATAATAAAAGTTGTGTTTTATTCTTTTGCACCTGGCTTTGAGTTGTTGCAGTTGCACTTGAGTCATGTTTTCTAGTTCTGCCTCAGTGTCATGAGAACTAGAACTTTAATTTTTGTACGGAAGTTTGTATTAACACCTAATCTTTTGACTTCAAGCCGTACACTTAAAAGAATTAAAAAAACCAAACAACCCCCCCCCAAAACTACATAAGACCCATGAAAGAAATAAAACACAAATGCAACCTCCTAACTCTCTTAGAATTCATCAAGGACATCATGACTGGAAATCCACTAGGAACAGAAGGATGTCACCAAGATTTCCATAGTTTATTTTTAGTGAATTGTTGCTAAAATAATTGCTATTAGGATTGTTTCTTATTTTAATAGATGTGTGCTTTAAACCACGGTAGGTATGAAGGAAATGACCACACTACACAATGTAATGCAACACAGTTGGGAGAAACAGAGCTCTCTCCAGGCTAATCAGACCTTCAGAAGAAAGCTGGGATGATTTAGGCAACCAACAGCATGATGCAGAGTTGAGTGGTTCACAATGTTTGTACATGGAGGCCAATAAAATGCAGGGATATTTAACGGGACAGTTGAGCAAAAATCACTTTCCGTGTCTTTGTGGGTGTGTCTGCATCTTTTATTTGAACTAAAGCTCTTGTAAAGTGAATCTCACTATTGTTCTCAGTTACCACTGTTTGGTTCAAATTGCTCTTTGAACTATAAATAATTGTAGCTTTTTAAACTTATTTATATTATTCTCTATGTGCCATTGTATTCCCCCTTGTAGATCTACTGAATTATGCCACACTATAGAATATGAATGTCTCACAGTCATTAATGTAAAGCAGATTTTTATGCCACTGTTGTGAGCAGTCCAGTTTAAGGAAAACTTCCCTCTATGTTCAATTCTGCTGTTCACCACAACTACTTTGTCTCTCTGATGGTGTAAGTGGCTGAGCAGTTTTTGCTGATCTTTCAGTGGGCAGACTCTGAAACATGCCCTAAGGGCTTCTGACTGGATACATTTTCTTTTGGTGAATCATTCCTAGCTAAAAATTGCAGTTATAATACATTAAAAATGTAAGTTAAATGTTTTGACTTAATTTAAAAACACAGTTTTGATGTGTGCAAAATATTTTACATTCTGTTTGCTTTTGCAAAATGAAGGCTTCAGTTCAGAAATAAACTCTCCTGTTACTCAGGAGTCCAGTGACCACCACAATAATCTAAATTTCATTCCCTGTGTATCTGAACTAAGATCCTTGTTTTACCTGAGGCACTGAACTCTACCAACAGTAGAGAGCTCTAACCACATTACTGTGAGATGATCTAAGCTGGATTGGTCTCAGTATCTTGTTGATACTTCTTAACAATAAGTCAGGAAAATTATTTTCGATTGAAGAGCATACATTGTTGAACCTTGAACTGAAAGATTTTAATTCATTTGGGAAAAATAAAAGAGGAAAAAAAGTGAAAAACTAACAAGGTTTGGTCAAGGAAATCTAATTTTCATCTGTCTTGTTCATTGCTATTACTATTCTCTTATTCGTCTGCTAAGCTAAAACAAAGAAAAAAGTAATTCATTTTAATAATTCATTCCTATCCTCTATTCTGGGCTGTCTTGTCTGTGCTCTACTGCCCTTTACATGGGCCTTGTCATTGCACAGTGTCCTACTGGGGAAGTATAACTCACAGCCTCTGACATTTGCACCATTGTTATTTGACACATCAGCCTTTATAATATGCATAACAGAATATTTCATAGCCCATGGCATACTGTGATTCTGAGGTCTATTTTATGCTGGCAGTTACTCTTAGTAGGCACGGTGGTGTTTGGCTTACAGTTGGTCTTGATGGTCTTAGAGGTCTTTTCCTACCTTAATGGTTCTATGATTCTTTTTTCCTTAACTCTATGATATGCAGGAGATCCCCAGAAACAATTGCTCTTCTATCACTATGGTGGTGTTAAAGCACTTAAAGTAAACTGAACAGTAAAATGCTATACCAGCTCCAAGTATGCACACCAGGGTTCTTCGAGCAATCAAACTTGCTGAAATTAAAGGTCAAGAGATCAAGACTGTAACTTTAAGCAACCCTGGGGAAGGCAACAATCTTCCACCTTTGTTGTATTATGCAAGCTGCCCATGATCACAGAATGTGGAAAACAGCTATCAGATCACAGGATCTTTTCAGAGCTAGAAAGCATCTGCCATTAGGAACAAAAGAATTCACAAAGCCCTCCTTTCACAAGGGAGGCTAGACTGGTTCAGTGTGCTACTCTTTGGTAAATGTGTGCACAGTAATTTCCAGCATAAAACAATACTACTAACACTGAAATTTTGGGGCTGAGTTCTTTTCCTACATCTAGGCTGTCAGAAAAAATAATCCCAAAAGCCTGAGTATTGAAAATATTTTGCATTTGAAAATCAGCATTTATTAAGGAACATGAAGTGGACTAAAAGGAATGACGGAATAAAATAAAAGACAAAAAGATTGTATTACCTGCCACAGTACTGTGCTGTCATTTTGGAATCAGGCATGAAAAAGGTAAAATATACCCAAAATGTGTGTTGTGACTTTGCCAATCCTGTCTGATTATAGAGTAGTTACATTGACTCTTAGGTGGAGGATAGTGAGAACTGGGTATGCACAACCTGCCTAACAGCATTGAGAGCAAGTAATACCAGCTGCTGAGGTCCTTAGGCTAAATATATACTCTATGTAATGCAGTTGATTCTAAAAGCTGTACTTACTCTTGGTCAGGGTTAAAATGCTGGACACATTAACATTTCAGTTCAAATCAGAACTGCAGTTTTCACTCAGATCTCCTGATAAACCTACGTACTTGTTATTGCACTAACCAATTAGCATGGGCTCAGAGATCACAGCGTAGTTTCCTTTTTGGTGAAATTAAAGCAGATTATGTGCGCCGCGAATGCACCTAAATGCTCTCTGTCTGCTAATAGACATCAGTCCCTTGAAACAGACTAGAGCAAAACTAAGTTAAATTCACCTTAGTGTCTACAACGTGCACACCAAACTTCCAGCATTAAGTGCTTTGTTCAACACTTGCTTGTTTTGCACTGCTAATGTAGACCCAACATTTGCATTCACTAATCCTCCATGCAGTCTGCAGTGTCCAATGTTTCTCCTTTAAAACAAAGGGCAAACAAAGCTCAGACTACTTACTGGTCTTGTCAACTTTGTTACATGATGACATCAGAGATCATTTATCATCAATCTTATACAAGACACATCGTGGAACTCAATGTAAATCAGCAAGACTGTGGCAAACTAACCTGAGCCCCACAAATAACACAAGTTCAAGCATGTACTCAAAAAAGCTTCACAGAACCAAGATTTCTCTCCTTACATTTTCCAAAGACCATTGAAACATTTTATGAGGTATAGGGTTACCTATGCTATTTAAAATTATGTATAACAATGGGTTATGTCTGTGCTTGAAATGCAGTGTTAAGCTGGTCCAAGAAAGATGTAGAATCATAGAATCATAGAATAACCTGGTTGGAAGAGACCCATCGGATCAAGTCCAACCATTCCTTGTGATATATACATACCGTATAATAAATATATGCAAGCTTGAGAGCATTACAACCAATAAAAAAACTTCATATATGCCCACAGAATCCATTTTTTATGCTATTAGTCTAAGAAGCCATGGAAAAATGTTGTCTAAATATCACATAAAGAAGTTACTTTTTGCAAGATATGCACATACAAAGGCCAATTCTTAACAAATGCCAATGTCACTAACTCATAAATTCTCTAATTATTTGTTGGTTTTATCACCCTCCACTCTATAATATTTGCACATATGATAGACAATCTCAAACATATTGCGATCTATAGAAGTAACGTAACTATGAATCTTAAATTTTCTTCTGTGAAAAATGTAGTATAAAAGTGAAACCCCAAAGAAAAGATAGTTCTGACTACACTAATAGAAAAAAAAATAATGTCTATACTGTCACTAAGAGTTCAGAATGTACAACATTTGGAAAAAAAAGTGCTTGTGCTGACTGCACTCCTTTATCCATAACTTAAGGCCATGACTAACACCATACTTTATTTTCACCCTTCAGGTTTGTGTAGCCAATAAAATGGTCTCATAAGACATTCAGTGCCTCTGTCTATCTAATTAGGTTTCATATCAGAGAGATAATAAAATCCCATTTCACAATGTTAAAATAAATACATAACTAAATAAAAAATAAAAGGACTACTGGAACTTTTACATGTAAATATGCAGAGCTATAGGCTTTGCTCATTTTAGACATATATT
The DNA here is from genome assembly GCA_013389865.1 of Piaya cayana. NCBI lineage: Eukaryota > Metazoa > Chordata > Aves > Cuculiformes > Coccyzidae > Piaya > Piaya cayana. Next base: position 20,711 of record WAAB01005036.1, read on the forward strand.
TTTGTTTGGTAGCTTTTGATGATGCAGACAAAAAGATCCCTTTTTTGGTCAATAACAAAGCTCCTGAGTGAGCCAGTAAAAATAATTGGAAAATATTCAAAAGGGTAACAGTATGACTAAGGGCATAATTTTAGGTGATATTTCCAAGACTAGGAAAAATAATAAATCTCTCTACAGCAAATGCATATGTGTAATTTCTTTGTTCAGATTATAGTACTTTGTACATATGTCAATAGGTTATTATAGGAATACTGTCAAAAAGCAGTAACATGAGACTTCTGAATAATAAAGAGGACTGTGAATTAGGAGAACTGGTTTCCATATCTACCTTTCAACATGCTCTTCTGCTATAACCTTGGACAAAGCAAATTCCATCTACACTTGTCTGAGCTTTTCTAGCCATAAAAAAGAAATGATACTTCCTCACCTCATTGAAATGAGGTCATGGTCATTTAGGTAGCATTTGTTGCACATATTTCAGAAGACAGGCAGCTGTATAACTCAAGTATTATTTCATAAGGGGAATATGATACAATTGCCCTATGTGCCTCTAACTCTGAGGATAAAAAAAAAAATCACTGTATTGCCTATACATTTACTGGATCTTTTGGTTTGTGCCTTTCTATATCAATGAAGCTTCTGTTACTATTTTCTATTAATTATATTGAGAGATGAAAAATCTAGGATACATTCATCTCAACTAGTATACTTAACACACAATAAAAAAAAAGTATGCTTTTTAAATTATTTGCTTATATAGGAAACAATTCTTGTTTTTCGTGTTTGTTTTCTTTATTTTGTATTTTCTTTGTTATTTTTGTCCTCACAATTTCAATTGCCAGCATAATTGCCTAAATAGAAAGTGGTGAAAACTTTCATATGATTTAAATGTTTTTCAACATTAGTGCTAGATAAAAGTTAAATGGTGCATGTCTACCCATTAAGGATTTTCCATTAACTTATTTATAAATTTCTAAAAATTCCACAACCTCTTGTACTTTTTGGAACTCTTTAAGAAATATAGCGACCTCAGATAATCATTTTCTTCTTTATTGACTCTCTTCTCAAGCTTAGGTAATCATCAAAGCTCTCACTATCAGTCCTCTCCAATAGTATATGCAGACAGAGCTCCTTGTTATGGTCTTGTGGACCATTTCTGAAGAATTTCAATTTTCAGATGTATTTTGTGGAAGACATAGACGGCAATTTAGATAACATGCTTGATTTAGGTAGCTGGAATAAGTACTGAACAATGTAAAGTTTAACACAGCAATACACAAAAATCTTCAGGGACATTGCAAAATCCTGAACCACCTATTCTGAAACAATTTAAAGGGAAAACAGCATTTAAGAAGACATATTAAGAGATGAAGTAATTAAAAATCTACTTTAAACAAACACTGGAAATTGTTCTAAAATGGTTATGGTGTTACTGGTCTTTGAGGAAGGATAAAGTACTGTTAAATTAAGATTATTTGAGTTACAGTGCAAACTGATGGAAATGGACACAATAGAAGTTGATATGACATCTGGAAAATTTCCTCATGTAAAGGCAGAGAGCCCAAAAGTAACCTTCCCAAGCTGTGTAGTCGCTTTTATCCCAGCGCATAAAATAGGGACCAGGTATAGCACCTTCAGCATTGTCTATTTACACAGAAATTTTATCCGTCTACTAAGGAATACTATGTTTGATTAACACGTATTCACCTGTAGGAGAGAAAAAGCTAACTAGTGTACTCCAGGTCTTGCCACACAACACTAAGAAGTGGAGTTGCATCTGCTTAGTTTGAGTTCGTATAGTAAAGATGAGCTTTTGTAGTCATTGACATCACCAAGTACAACAGATACACAATTTTACTTTCCTTCTGTTTTAGTTGCATGGTGAATGTAAATCTCCAGTGTGGCTTGACATAATAATTCCATCATTCTCCAGAATTCCCAAAGAGGCTCTCCATTTAGAAAAAGGTCTGAGCACAGCAGGTCTTCTCATAGTACAATATTGCGAAACAATGTCAACAACAACAAAACTGGTCACAGCATTTTCTATATACTTTTCCTCAACATCTGCATCCTCGTGTGAAAACAGCATTAATACTATGAGTATGAAATAGATCTACCTACTTCAAATACAATCATGTGCTCCAGAGTCAGGGGTTAAGGGGTTTTTGGCAATAGACAAATAGAGATGGCTTAAGAAAACACAAGATTTGTCACCATTTTTGTTCACAAATGGCTGACCATAATGAAGGTAAGAGTACAATACTACTTTGGAATATATAACTGCCTCAGGCAAAACACTTGAGTATACTACAAAATTCCAACAGTGAAAATATTATGCAGAGACTTAGCTTTGTGATTTGAGCCAACTTAGTATAAAAATCATTATCACAATGGCCTATTATACATTGGACTAAGTTTTATGGGAATTGGAGACTATCATTCCAATGATAATGGTCATGCAATTGTACTTCTTTATATATTCTTGCATACGCAATTACTTTACTATCACACCAAATGTCTTTTAAGTACATATTGCAGTAGGGTGAAAACCATCCGGTCCTATCCACAGTCCAAAGTAGACAGATTTTATGCTGTGAACAGAGGTGAAGAAAGAGGCCTATGACAAACAATTCAATTTGAACAGTAGAGGTTGTGATTCAGGAGTATTATGGGTGAAATGCATTGACAGCAAAGAGAATTAATTTAGGTCTTCTACATAATATAAGTTCTCAATACATACAACCTAGAAACCCTGTGATACCACGCTGAACCCTAGGTCATTTCTACGTGTATATTCACAAAGAAATTAAAGGACTAGAACTATGAAAGAAAGGAAATCTTAGCAGATGTTAAAAGCAAAATATATGTTGAAATAACAGCCACTTGAAATGGAGGAAATTTATATGTCTTCCCTCTACTATTCTGGGTTAATGGGATTAATGTAACTTTCTCAAAATCATATAGTCAGAATATTTGGGTTTGGGCAAGTGTAGAGGCCTTCCTCTGATCTAAGAGTGGACTCAAACCAGTCAAGTTAATGTTCTGTGAAGAGTGTTCAAGCCTCTCCTAATTTTTTTTTTAATTATTGATACAAGACATAAATCTGTGAAAGTATATAGGTTAATAAGGCAGACTTCTAGAATGTGTTTTATTTATAGCTTTCAAGTACTCTCTATAATTGTTCATTTTTTTAAAACACAATCTGGGATTCTGTAAGGTGGAATAGCAGAACTCTGTAGATGTTTAAAACTCTATGCTGAGAGTGTGAGATAACATATGAGGTAACGAGTGGTAGACAAGAATTAATATGATGTGCTCTTCAGAGACATGTTAATTTCCATAAAAGTAGAAATGGCTTCCAACAAGCTGGTGTTTAATTATACTTTTAGACTTATTAAATGTTCTCAGGGAGGAGTGAGGAGGAGAATTTCTGAAGATATATATTATCACATTTTTATTCTTGGAGAAGCAACTTAGACATGATGCAAAACAAAATGCCTGTTTACAAGTACATTAGATACCTCAGACAAAAAGTACCTTCTTGACTTCACTATACGACATCTCACAGATTTATGGTATAAAATAACAGCTGTGTAATAGTAGAAAAAACTCAGTGCATATAAACTACATCTTTCTTTGATTTCACATTCTCTTTCCAATTTTTGTGCCAGGCTTGTCTGTTCATTTCCCCTTAAGATTTGGCATTCAACAGATCTTTGTGATTTTCTCTCAACTAGAGGTGATAAGGAACTGAAACAAAAGAACAGAAGGGCTGAATTTTTTGTGGGCCATTTGAAACTTGAATTATGCTGTGCCCTTTTTACATAAAAAGGGATTGCATTTGTCACTATTTGGAGCTGTTTTGCTTTGTCATTCATAAACAAATTATTTTCATATTTGTATTCATTTTTTGTTGGTTTGTTTCTTGTCAACAGTTCCTTAAGGACTTTGATTTTTCAGCTAAAATAGTCTTTAAGACTTACACAGTCTTTAAGATTTACACAGCTTTATCTCACTGTAAAAAGAAATACATTTTCTATGCCTACATAAACCATGAATACTAAATTGCCTCTGTATCTGTATTTTCTGATTGCCAGGGACTGACCTTAAGATCTCAGATTTCACTCTCTGGGGAAGATATATGAAGTTAATTTGTTCAATTTTTTAAAAATTTATTTGGAGGTAAAATTCTGCTACCATTGCTCAGAAAGGGTCAGATTCCCTCTTTATAATGCCACTTAGTATAAAATTATATAATTTCATATAATATCATTTAGCCATGGGCAATGATCTGTTGCAAACTACCTCAGTGCCTCATTCTGACTAAAAAGCTAATGTTACCTTTAGACAGATACCCTTACGTGTCTACTCTTCGGTAGACAAAGTAGACTATGTGAGAATAAAGGGCCTATAACATCCAAGTTCTGGCAGTGGAGATATCATTACATGAACATTTTGTCATTTCTGAGATCCAAAATTCAAAGAAGATATCAAAGAGATATGGGGAACAGAAATGTCATAAATCAGAGTTCAGTCTTGTCACTGTGACAGAATCTGAATAAAACTGATATTAAAAGTATACCAAGACTTACTACATATGTATAATAATAATTTATGAATTAATTTTACTGCATTCCACATGACCAAAAAGTCTTAAATCAAAATATAGGAATTAGTTTATCCAATGCCTATCCAAATGTCTATCTAATACAACCAGGGGATTTTAATGTTTCTTCTGATCCTACAATGCATGAACTATAAATTAACTTTTTTTAAGGTCAGATATCCCTTCCCTCTTTCCTTCCCTCCTTCCTTCCTTCTGAGTTCTTAGGACTGTAAATGACAAAAAAATCCCATCTTGTTTTCATCTTATTCTATGCTGAAATGAGAAATTCAAAGGTAGGAAGTAGCAATATCACTGAACTTTCAGCTACCTACTAAACTTACATCTAATTCCAATATTTGGACTTGATTCCCTTTCAAATAGAGGCCAGTTACAGCAGTATTTTCAAGAACTCAAAATAGAAAGGTAAATGGGACTTGAAATATATTAACAAAAGAGTCAATATGAGGTTTTGTCACCTTTGAGAATAGATCAGAGGAATTCAAACTACCTTGTTTCTTTTCTCTTTCTCTCAATCTGGCAAGCAGTATGGTAACAGTCATTTCCTCACCAGGAAGAAATAAAGTATCCTAACAGCTGCTACTGCTATCTGTTATTAATCCCTCATAATGTCAGCCTGAAGTAATTTTATCTCCCTGCACGATCTCTGCCTGGCAGAAGAATGGTTGGTGGATGATGATGTAGATGACAAAGTTGATGAACAATTAGACACAAACTGGAAAGAGGCCATCTGAGCTAAAAATATTTTTCTATGAAAATATTAAGTCACATGTAAATAAGAACATATGGACTATATGGGACATATTTTGTTTTCCTACTGCACGAGAAGTAAACTAACTACTATGAGAACCAAACAGTAGAGATCCATCCATAAATATAGGATGCATTATTTTAAACTTGTCTCACACTTCTACTTCTGATATAGTTCTTTAACTTGGTATTTATTTCAGTCACAAATGTATGATATAAAACTAAACAGTGCTTTTAATGTATTTCTGGCAGTCATGCAACTGTAAATTCCGTTTATAATGTGCATGCCAAAGATTTCCACAGGACAAGTATTATGAGGTATAGCTTGTGGACCTTTTAATATTACACTTATTATTGTTGGTGTTAGGGTTTTCTACACTTCTGACACCATATAGATGCAAAAAAAATTATACTACACCTTCTTATGAAAGATGTGGAATTTTTTACTCTCACTTAGATTTAGGATTTTTTTCGCTTATAAACTTCTAGAATACATGATGTAACTGTTATCTGCTTCCTAGAATGTCAGAAACAACTTCATACATTCTGCATGCAAGTGGGCAGAAACAAATCTTTTTGTTGGGCCATAGAAGCTAAGTGTGTAATGGCTGATAAATTAATTTGAGAAAATTTATTGCTTCCAACCTTGTTTTCATTACCTTTCCAATCTTTCTTCATTTCAATCATATGATAAATCTTAAAGCATATGTGCTTGCCCAGAAGAAATATCATTTTTTCTCTAACATTTCAGTACTATTAAATAACATGTGGAGTGTCATGCAATATCAGTTTAGAGTTTTAATTTAAACAGAATGAACAGTGGTAGAACATGAAAAACTGCAAATGTTTTTACAAGCTGTCTGTCATGCCTCAATTGACATTTTCCATCAAATCCCTTGAGGGTACTTAATTCTTGAAATAGCAGCCAAAGTATATACTTCTGTAATCAAAGAAATTTTTGTAATGGCTAACCAATCATTCCTACTGTCACTTAGCAGAGACATTTCTTTTGAGGAATACACCATGTCCTTTTAAACATGCCAAAGGTACTGTACAAGATGGTGTGTAACTCCATTTTTTTAAAGAAAAAAAAAGCAAGTGTAAAAGTTGTGCACTGATTCTTTGAAATTAAACTACTGAAGTAGTCTCTTCAACTGTAGCTAGCTTTCAGTGTTCCTCTGCACTTCACATATTTTCTACTAATAATTTTTCATCAAATGTTTTCCAATTATTGTTACATCTACAAGAAGATTTAGGGTTTTATTGATTTTAATACTTCATATTAGGCATTTGATTTGATCCAAAATACTCATAAGAGAGAAAAAACAAAGTTGTTGGATGTGGGAAACCTCAGCTGGTCTGAGGAGTTAGAGTGTGTGAACTTAAACATTGGCCTTTAATAGATGCCCGAGTAAACAAGATTAGGAAGCTGCCAGACCTCAGGTGGAATCACCCAATTATGAAGACACAGCTGAGAAGGAGTCACCCAATTATGAAGACTCAGCTGACAAGGAGTCATCCAATTATGAACTGTTGGTCTTTAGCTAAACCAATCGTGCATGGATGCGCAGCTGGAGAAGGGATATAAAAGGTCTTGTAAAATCAATAACGATGATTTTGACCCACAACTTCTACGTGTTGTGGATTGCCCCGACCATGACAGTTAGATGGTATATCTCTTTAAAAGCATATACCATTTACAGTTTATTATGAATTTTCATTTTGAAGGAATGGGTACTCCAGTAAGGAGGATACTTTTTAAACTGAAACATACAGACTTAAGTATTGGTCTCAAGGTTCACAAAAATGGATATGAAACACAAAATAAAGAGACAGATTAAAACAATAATATTAGAGATAAAAGTACAGCAATCTAGTAGTTCTATATTGCCAAGTTTATCCTAACAAGAAACAAAGACTAATAAGGTCATTTCTCTTGCCAACCAGCCAGCCTGGGAAGATATGTGGACCTAGTAATAATAGGAAAAAACAATGCCCAATGAAATATCATTATGTTTCAGTTCACAGAAAATGTGCTCACAGTGGACCATGCAGAAATAATATCTACAGATATGTGACTTCATGCTATCTCTAAAATGTTAATTTAAAATAGAATTACATGTGTGCAAGAGCTGCTGGACTAGCAAATGGTAAATTTACAGGAGGTTGTGAAAATATCCAGAGCTGTGCCTTCCAACTTTTTAATTCCATTGAATCTGGCAGTTATTTGTCTGTTTACATGTCCAAAGATATGAACTATTGTTTCTTACATTTTTTTCCCTGGCTAATTTGGCTTAGGTGCTAGAGATAAATATGTTTTTGATTTACATAGTTGTATGATGATATATTTCTAGCTTTTAGTAAGTTTGGGTTATTTTTTAGATACATGTCACTTTTAATTCCATTTTTTCTTCTCTTGGTCAGGTAGCTATCAGTTTTAAAGAACCATCTATGTACGTTGTATGAATTTTTAATCTATTTTCTAATTAAATTAGTATGTATAATTAATTACATATGCCTACAGGTTTTGCTACATATATAGAGGGGTTTATACTACTTATATGAATTACTAGCCATTTATTTGCATTTTATCTCACATTTTGTTGCCCAGATTACTTGTATGAGCTTCCCCTTACAGCTATGAAGAAATAGAGTATCATTATCTAAGGTTTCCCTGTAAACTGTAAAGAAAGTTACATATCTTTCTGTAAGATTAAATGGAGAGGCCATCTTCCTAACGTACATATCTCTTTCTATACGCTGTACTGGAATCTTAAATGCCAAGTTTAGTCTGGTTATCAAACTTCCAAACAGTTAAAGTTAGATTAGATTAATTACGTCCTTAGTATCATAAGGTCTTTCAGCTGTTCATTCTCAGTACATTTATCTAACCCCATTCAAAATAATTTCACAGTTATTTAATCAGAAACATGATCTCAGTATTCATTATCTTTACTAGACTGCTTGCAAACATATTGAAGAGCAAAAGGTGCTTGATAGACCTCGCTAGTAGTCCACCTTTATAGTAAAAATTGAAAATTATTCTTTCATTTTTCCTATATTTTTACATTTACCACAAAACCAGCTAGAAGATATTCACTACTATCCTATCATAGAATGTTTAAGAATTTTTGAGACCTTTTTGAATAAACATATTTTTTAACTCTAAATACACAATATCACTCAGATCAAACTTATTAGTGTCATCTCTGATTATCTGAAATAATTTTAATAAATTTATGATGTATCATTTCTTTCTGAAAGTGATAATGCTACATTTCTTGCTTATCCATATATCTTCACAGATAATATTCACAGATATTTCATTTTCTTATTCCACCAATCTCATTATTTCCTACCTTAATTCTATTCCAAATATTTTTTACTGTATCCAGTTCCTAAATTTAAAAATCCTTTCTCTTATATAGATTTCTCAGTTATCTGGGTAAGTTCTCTCTGTTTGGCATTACACATAGAGCACACCAGGCAATACAATGAAGACCTCAGCTCTGGGTGGAGTTTACAGACAATGGTACTCTCCAGAATCAATCTATTCATTATTAGCAGTTATGCACTCTTCAAATAGCAGATCTGTCCCAGATCTCTCTGGGAGTTTGTGACACTACCTCAACGTGTCAAGAATCTTTGCATTCAGAGGGGAAAACATCATATCAAAAAAACATTCAGGTTGGTAGACAACTTGGGAGTTCACCCCATTCAAGTTCCTGCTCACAGAAGAGGTAACACTGGATCAGACCAGGTTTCTTGGGTCTTTATATAATGGAGTACTTAAAACCTGTAAGGATTTCACCAACTTCTCTGGAGGACTTGTTTCAATGCTTGATTGTTTTCATAATAAAACATCTGTTCCTAATGTCTGGTCTGAACATCACTGCCTTAGCATTTTGGCCATAAATTTACATAGACCACAAAAACATCACAAATCTCATCATCTATCAATAGCAATTAGATGTTTTTGTTTTAACTACCTACACTCTACAATACTAGACTAAAATTTTAGTTTATCTTATTCTTTAAGAATTATTGGGAAGCTGTTCCTAAAATCTAGTCCTCTGAACTGAGTTTTAAAATCAAAATTTACAGTTACTTCCAAGTTTGAACTAAATATGCTAAAATGCAGTGAATCCAGTCTTTTGGGCCATGAAGAACCCTTAGCACCTTCCAGATGCAGGTCTGGGCCGTCAGATGCAGGCCTGCTCTTCTTACACATGCAAGTTTTTTACCGCTTTCAGCTGTAGGAGTGAAAGCTAAGCACATTGCCTAGGGAGCATTAAGCTTGAGGTAAGATTCATTTAATCTAATATTAGGCATCTGAAAAGTAATCACTTGGCTTTGTCATCAAGACTTTCTCTATTCTTGTCAGAGGAAGATAGACATATGCAATTAATCTGAGCTGGGGTGGATCACATTCTAGAGATGTATAACTTTTTACTATGGAGAAAACCTAGATAAAAAGCTTTAGCTTGATGTCTAGTTTTCAAAAACTGAAGTTTTGTAAGATATATTTTCCATTTACCTACACACTTAGAATGTAATGAAATCTGAATGTGTACCTTACTGGGTTCTCCTGCTAGGCNTGAAGTTTTCATTTAAACTGAATATGCTAAAATGCAGCAAAGCCAGTATTTTGGGCCATGAAGATCCCTTAGCCTTTTCCAGCTGCAGGCCTGGGCCATCAGATGCAGGCCTGCTCTTCATACACATGCAAGTTTTTTACTATTTTCAGCTGTAGGAGTGAAAGCTGAGTACATTGCCTAGGGAGCATTAAGCTTAAGGTAAGATTCATTTAATCTAATATTAGGCATCTGAAAAGTAATCACTTGGCTTTGTCATCAAGACATTCTCTATTCTTGTCAGAGGAAGATAGACATATGCAATTAATCTGAGCTGGAGTGGATCACATTCTAGAGATGTATAACTTTTTACTATGGAGAAAACCTAGATAAAAAGCTTTGGCTTGATGTCTAGCTTTCAAAAACTGAAGTTTTGTAAGATATATTTTCCATTTACCTACACACTTAGAATGTAATGAAATCTGAATGTGTACCTTACTGGGTTCTCCTGCTAGGCTACCTGCACCCAAACCACCATTCATCAGGTTTTCATGGTTTGAAGTGTTCTCTGAAATATTACAGATGACTACTCCTCTAACTTGAAATAAAGGTAATTCTTGTGACCTGTACCACCATACTACTTATCAGTTGGAAAGTTTATTTTTCTTTAGGAAAAAAATAAAGAAAAATGTTCTTTAATGCATGTTCCTACTTTACACAGATTTCTTTTCTTCCCAATGAGGTAAGAACAAACGTCATTCTACTTTGTGAATTCTCTTGAATATATGAGCATGATTTTATTACAAAAAAATTATCTCCTATCTAAGCAGGATCAAGTATGTTTGAGGATACTGTGAAAATTCTGCACTTCTGCTATCAGTGCTGAAATCCTCATTGCTTTCAGCAGCACAGGATGCAGCTTCAAAATGTTGTAGGGTACCTTCAGGAGAATATATGCTCTTCTGCAGGAGAAGCTGGAAAGCAAAAAATGTTGATATGTTCTTTTATTTAATGATTAAATTGCTAAAGAGACCTTGAAATTATAAATTCTAAAGAACTTTAAATAGTACATTTTATTAATACATCAGAAAAAGCATTTAAAAAATAAAATAATGTATATATTTAAGATAGATCTTGATGAATTGACATCCTATAGTTACAGATTATTTGATGACTCAGGAAGTCTGTTTTGGACATTACCTCCTAAAGGACATTACAACTAAGAATCTGAAAGAAGTATATTTAGCTGGACTTTGGTTTTCATGTATACTTTTTACTGAATATGTTTGGTTTAGTTTTAATTTTTTATATTTTTGTAGAGATTTAAATTATCACAATTATATAATTATATTGTTTTATTAATGATAAATTATTAATTTTTGTGACTTCTGCTTCTTTAGGAGAGAAGCATGATGCTACCAGTAAGTTACCACATTCTTTCACAACAGGAAAGAGACAAGCTAATTTTGCATCTAGATATTTTTGAGGAATCACATCACAATCATTAAGAAAACAGCAATAGTAGATATTTTTGGAAAATTTTTAAAGAGGAAATACCTATGAGAAGCCAATCTCATATTGATTTTTAAAGGAGAAAGGCAAGTATTTAGGATCAGTTAAATCCAATTTCTATTCCATTAAGTAATGGAACACATATAAAGAAATTATAACTATATTGTGAATAGCAGGATTGCAAACAGAATAAATTTATAAAGAATATGAGTCAAACCTCATGGAACTTGGGAAGGTTGTTTTTTTCTTTTTACAAAATTACTCAATAAAATAATAAATTGGATGTGATGTAATGTGTAAAGCTTGAAAACAGTCCTGGGGAGCATTTCAGAACAGGGGAAAAAAAAATCTGATATTTTAAGCTAACTATTGCATTTACTGTAGGGAAATAACCCTAAATTAGTGTGAGAATAGACTAAATGACCCAATTGCAGATGCTCTTCTGTGAAAGAAAATGTTGTGTATTAAGGAATTAACTGAACTCCCATTGCAATCAATGGAAAAACTCGAGGTGGAACAGACTCAAATAATCACTTCTCAGTCTTCTGGCAAAACACTCTTTAAGTAACACATACTTGATTTTAAAATAGATTTGAAAATTTGAGAATTGTGTTTTCATTTCAATTAAAAAATAAAAATAGCTGCAATAGTTTTTATTTGTATGTATTGCACTTTTTTTGGCATAGAACATCTCACATCTCCTAAGAATGTATAGTCAAATATTTATGTGTGGCTCCCCTGGCCTTCAAAGCCATGACATTTCTGGGTCTATTTTGCCATAGGATCGGCTTAAGGACAGCTTATACTTCTATAAAATAAAGGTTGTCAAGGTTAACATAACGTTCTACAGCAATAAGTGCAAGAATAAGGTATTAAGTTGAATTTTATGCACATGATGGATGCTCCAAATAAATAAAACATTGAAATTAACCCTACTTAAAAAAAACCCCAAAACATACAGTTATGACTTCTTTGCTTCTTTTTAATTTCTAGAAGATATTTTGATTTTCGAACTTCAGGACAAGCTCATCTAACATGCTTGGTAGATTCCTTGGTTACAGAATTTTATATGCCAATAAAAAGTCTGACATGAGAAAATATTTTAACATTAAACTAATGGCTGAAGGGAGAAAGCTGAAGGTACCCAAAACTACCAGTGGTATTTGTGTTTTAATACAATGAAAACAGATCTATTTTCAAGCAGCATTTGTGCTTAAAAACTCAGACTCAAGATTGTAATCCAAATATGACTTTTTATATAAAGAACCTTGACTTGAAAGCATCCCTGCTGATTTTAAACTGCTACAATATGCAACATCCAGGTAAAGCAGAAACATGATTATTCACTTCTGAAACTCAGCTAGCCACAGTCATATATAGCTCATATAGAGCTTGCTTGAAAGATGAATGCCATGATTCCTCTTCCATTTAGTTAACAACTGGCAACAAACTTGTCAGAGGCAGCTGTTCTTTAAAGTTTTACCTTCTGTTAAGAAAGTGTAGTAAAAGTGTTAAAACTTCAGAAGACAAGTACCTCTAAGGCACTGGCAAACTCTACTGCTAGACAGGAAGGAGAAGTCGATGCTGTCATTTCTACTAAAGCTTGCAGTAGATCTTGAACAACCCAGTAAGGTAGCTTGTACTAGGAATCAGACTTTTATGAGGTTGTAAATACATTTATTTTGATTTCATATTTTTTAGTGAATTAATTCTAAAACCTATAGCTGCACTTTATGAAAAACTCAGTGATTAATTACGTTCAATTTTATGTCCATTGACACTGATGGCAAACTGTTCATTGATTTCAGTGGTGTATCATCAAGTCCTGTTGTTTTTTTGGTTTTTTTCAATGAGGGGAATAGCAGAATAGTAGTTATGGTTGGACTTAATGATCCACTGGGTCTCTTCCAACCTCGTTGTTCTATGATACTATGATTCTAAGTACTTCAAATACTTTCTTCTCTAGAAACAATTCCTTTTTTTTTTTTTTAATTTAGACTACTGTTATGCAAAGCCGCTACTAACCATGGTCAGATGGAAATGTGCAATCTATATATCGATAATTTACCCTTAGTACACAAGCACATTAACAACGCACAAAATATTAATTACAGCAGCATAAACCACATTCTCTCAGGTACTACAGCTGAATTATCGCTTTCCCAGTTATACTCAATATCACTTGTATGCAAGGAAGCAATATGGAAAGCATCAGACATACAAAAACAACAGTAAAAGTGCATGGAGAAATATCAGAAAAGACCACAAATGTAAACAGAATTGGTTTAAATTTCATGTCCAGTGAATTGTGAAAAAACATAATCATCTAGATGTTGAGGGCAAAGTGCAAACTATTCTCCAGGAAAATATACAATTAAGAGGTTAAGAGACTGCTCATCATTGGATTAGTAGTAATGGCTTTTGCCCTTAGGAGAAACTTTAAATGGGAAACTTACTCTAACTAACATTTAGTTTTCAAAAATGTGACCATATTTCTTTATAAATTCTAAGAAACTTGGTCTTTTAAAAACCATACTCAATTAAAAAATAGATGATCTAATTCTAGTATTTAATTTCAAAAATTAGTAATTTGTAAAAGGTAGCAATTTTTCGATAACAAATTGAGTACTAGAAAATGAAATAAAGGACCACTCTTGACAAAGTCATTACAAAGAATCTTTGACTGTCAAAAATAGAAAAACTGAAAATGTTACTCAATTTCACTTTCAGTTAAAAATGGCCACAACAAAACTCAATAAAAAAACCAAACATGCAAAACCCAAAAACTGAAAATAATTTGAATAAGAAGCTTCTGAGTTTAGAGTGCTGGAAACAGTGTTAAAATGTTTTCGGTCTCAGTGTTAATTCCAAATAAATATAGTAGTACAGAAAATGGTTGGAAATATAGAAGTGTCTGAAAATATTTATTTGCATAAGAAATAAAAAAAGCTCTCATTTTGCATAAAGCTGTATCTTACATTTAGGAATATGACAACTAAGTCTGTAGGGCATACTCTGTTTTGTACAAGTGTTCATGTGTGCAAGCATCAGAAGATCTGAAGATTCATGTTTTTACCATGATAAACTCTGAGATAGAAGTGAATGCACCAGGAAATATGGACCTTTAGAAAGGTATTTGAAGTTTCTGTGCTAAGTCACTGAGTGATAATGCCTGTTTTATTATTATTTTATAGGTATATAGATTTCTACAAGCATACATAGTATGGGCTACACTAATGTGCCAACACATCACTTTTGACAGAGAATATACAGGTGAAAAGGCATTTTCAAGATAAGAGTAAAAGTTTAGTGTTTAGAGAGAAGAGGGATTTTACTTTTTTTTAATAAACAAGAAATTAAGAAGCTGGTTAAAAAACTACTGTTATATTGTACAGGTAAGGAAATGTTTATGTGTGATAGAAATATGCTTATTTATTCATAAGATGTGGACTGCTTTATACCAACTAAAAATATCAGTGAGATATTTTTGCAGGTGATAATTCTACTCCTGCAGGCTGAAGTATTTGATACAGATCTCAAGGATGGCATTAAGAGGAACTTCCAAAAACTGACTTCACGTAGCATGCTTATATGCAAGTAAGAACCGATTAAAGATTAACTGTTTTTTCTCCAGACCATAGTCACAATCTACTCCTTCCCCGAATAAGTAGTTAGTTAACCCAACCTTCATCAGAAAAATAGAAATCAATATTCCTCCAGAGTTATATAATGGAATGTGTCACATTAGCTTGGGCATGATCAAGTTGAGAATAATTCATACTTCAGTGAAGTCACTAGAACACTTTCCATTAACACTGGATCCTATATAAAATCTATATGAAATCTAAAAAACCCCTAAACCTAAGCCTTCACTAAAAGTAATAGAAGATCTTTCTTTAAAAATTCACATAGCTGCAATAAAAATCTCAGTTTAAATTTTCACATCACATGTGTATGAGATCAAGTGGTGTCTTGAGGTTGGGCACACAGGCGCATTTTCAGTTTCAACATTTATCTGCAAATTTCTGTCTCTTTTCCCTTATTTTTTACATGGTTGAGTATTTTGGACTCAGAAAAACTGTATGTCTATTCATTTACTTGTAATACTTATACTATAATATTAACATAACTGATACTCTGATTAACTTGTGTTTGGGATTTCAGCAATGTAATCTCTACTTTCATAGTACTTCCTGAGAATCTGAGAGACTTACACTTGCCAAGGGGCTCAGAATTTGCAAATAATGAATTGTAAACTTATGGAGGATGGAATTGTCTTATTCTTATCTGTCTATACAACCCATGTCTAACTGGGGACTGATCCTGAATGGGATTTCTAGGACTTTACCATGTAATAAATAATAAAAAGGTAATAGTAATAAATGCACTTTACCAGAATGTGACAGATCATTTTGTAGTCAGGATGTTGTTTTGTATGAAACTAACTGCACCGAACTCTTTCTTCTGTGCTTCAGCATAGTGTTTGAGAGGAGCTGCTACATAATTAAACACAACAATCCTCAATGTACATTCTCAAATGTTCCTCTGCAAAATCACCCTAAGAAATGGAACTCTCCCAAACAACCAGATACCATATCATAGATCAACTGAAAAAAATAATACTAGCATATCACTCCCCAAAGCACCCTGATTATACTATGGTGGACACAAAATTAAAGAGCCATCTATTGGTGCTAACCATAGGGTGTCTTCAGCACCTTTTGCCACCCATGTATAGATATAAATCTTTATTTGTGAAAAAATATATCCATCTATAAACCTTTTCTACTGCCAGGGCTGCTATTTTGTCATAACTGTGAATTGTTTATTCTAGGGAAAAAAATAACTTCCCCTAAACAAGGATTTTAGAAATAGGAATAAACATTTCTTATATTTGACTATAGTAAAAAGCCAAGATCTGAATGGATAAATTATGCAGGCTCTGTACAAAGTAAAATTCAACATATTTTCAACTGCTTCTCATAGAAAAATTAACAAAGGGACAAAAGGTCTGTCATCCTTAACAAAGAATATTTTTTATGATCTTCAATTTCTTTTTCTATACAAGAGGTGAAAGAGTTTCCTCCCCTTTCTGTTTTGAAATTCCTTCTAATGATAAATGAATATGACAGTGGCACATAGGGATGTCTGATTACACAATTTGTCTTCAGTGCCACTAGATATAACTTCCTGTTTCTATCTTCTCCATCTTTTCTTCCTGTTGTATAAAAAATGCTGAGGATTTTAACAAGTGTTTTTCTCTGCAATATCTTGAACACGTAAGTAAAATGAAATGCAGTGAATACTTAAGGTCTAACAAAACATTTTTAATGTATTTTTTCCAATATCTTTAATATTCATTTCTGAACATACCAGGCTCAAGCTGGAAGGATGAAACTTAACTGGATACAACACAGAAAATCTGCAATGAGAGACACAAATGTTCCACAGAATTACAAATAATCGTGTCACAGAGAACAAGCATTAAAAGTCTTGAAACACCTACCTACTACTCCTGTCTGATAATGAATTTTACTAGGTAACAGTCACTGAGAAAACATGTATCTTAAGCCAAGTGTCCAAGAACTTTAAATCACCACACCTTGCTACCAGCTGTTGAAAGTAAAAGCATGCAACAATGAAAAGTGTTTTTCAGCTTCCTGGCAAATATGCAAAATGTGGGAAGTCGCAAGTGATTTGATTTAATTATTCAGTTTGAGGTGCTTCAATTGCTTAATAATTATATATTTACTATAAGTTCTTTGCATTTTATTTTATTTTATTTTATGTTATAATTAGATATGGTTTTGTGAAAACAGTTCAACAAGGAGATGTGCTGTAGAGAAAGATTTCACAACCTGCTCATAGGAACATAGAGGATTTAATGAAATCCCTGAAAATATCTCCTGATATATAAGTATTACTTGTTTTGCTGATCTTAGTTTTATTCTCACATAATTTAAGCCCCAGCTTTGCCTTCATTTCTTGTACTTTTTAAAGTAAGCCTTTCCTCCTTGTTTTCCTGTCACAGGAGAATTTAGCTGGTATGGCCAGAAGGACTAAACCATACCAACCAGTAACATGCAGCTTAAAACTTAATAAGCAGGATAGCTATCATATGTGGAAAACCATATTCATTCTAAGATTCTTTTTCTGCAACACAAACAACACTCTCTTATCAAGCAAGCTCCATGCCCCTTGCCCGCTGCAGAATAGCAGCACCCAGGACACTCCCAGAGGAGGGGACACTAGTTCTGACCTTTCAAGAGGTTGGTGGCCTGGCTTTCTTATCCATTGATGCCACCTCCTCTATACCACCATGTATTTCTGGATGTGCCACCTCACCCCCAAGGTATTATTATCCCAACTGTGCATTATTTTCTGTATAGATTTTCATCACAAATGGCTGACGGTCCAGTTCGTCATGAGCTTGGGACAATCTCTTCAGCTTCTACTGTGTCTGAGGCTGTAACTGGGCTTTCTATCAGCATCTGATCTCCTGCTTTATCTGCATTACACAGCAGGTGAAGTCAGTGTCAGATATATAGCAAAGTTCTTCGATCACTTATTTGTTTTCCAGTTCTGAACAGGTCATTCGGTTAGAGCTGGGTGAGTGTAGTATAACTCTCATCAGCCTGAGCAGTACTTTCATGTAGGCTTTATCTCTGGTATTTCTACACGCATGTGATGGAGGATCATAGAGACTAACAGAGAAATGATAAGCTTACAGCCAGTCTTCTACGTATTAGGGATGAGAGATGAGGTGAAAAGTGAGTCCTAAAATAAATCTAATTAAAAAGCATGTTTACATACACCTCCCCTCTACCTCCAGAAGCTCCAGAAGTGCAGTTTTTCACTGTTAGCTATACTGAGCATAGAGCTTGTTAGGATAGACACTGTAACAATTGCCTATTGACCTGCTTGAAACTATCGGTCTTGATCAGTTTGAGATAGTCACTAATGATGTTAGGAGTTGATACTGTCATGGATTGCTGCCAGCAAACAATGTGTATTAAAATAGGGTAATTATTCAGCATACTGCACAGTAGTAATTTTCCAGTATACTTGATTCACTAGCAGTGGCAGTTGTTACAGACTTGTAACTACAAAAAAAAAAATCTTGATATTTGTAGATGTTTTCTGATATGGCATAGTGCTGCACCCTTCTGGGATCCCATCTGAACAAAGGCTAAAACTCTTGAAAATCCATTGCAAGATTAAGTTAGTTCTGAGGTACTTCCCATTTCTTCTTAAGTTTTAAGGTTTTGATCCTGAAAACTGGTAAGCTTATGAAAAATTTTTCCATGTGTAAGAAATAAAAAATTTAACACGATTAATTCATTTGCATAATAATTTAGAATTTCAGAGATATTTTCAGAAATGGAGGCTAAAATAGCAGAAATCATTATAGCATTTACTATATTGTTATTCAAATCAAAAGATACTTAAAAAAAAGGAAGAAGTTCCAAACTCACAAGCCAACTCCAGTAACAAAGTATGCTCAAGAAGCTTCGGAGCACTGACATCTAAATGGAAATTGAGATATTTTATGCTTGAAAACCCAAGTATAGGTGAACAGAAACCAGAGCTCTTGGACTGTGTTCACTCTTCTTCAACTAACTGGGCTGACAGTCTTTCATCAATTAACCTTCCTGCATCTTCATTTGCACTTGTTTAGAAGAGAGACAATAACACACATTGCCCTCAAAACAGTTTACAAGTACTGATACTGAAGATGTTGGACTATCTCAAATAAAAAGTATTCTTTAACTGAAAATATGATTTTCCACTCTCCCTTACCTTGGTGTCACAGTAATGTAACATCTCCAGCTCCCTTGAAATAAAATTAAATGTTTGTGGTGGTTTTTTTGGTTTTGAATTGTTCTTATTTTTAAATGGCTTCTGTGATTTCATTGGACATATATGGATTTACTCTTTTCCCTAAATTTCTTAGTTAGATTACTGCTGAGCTCAAATATGCCTAATTGTGAACAAAACATTTTTATAATTGCATCTTTAATTATAGGTTTTCTATGTATGTTTATACACACACACACAGAGAACACAGTGAAAAGAGGGTATGTCTCTGTGTGTCTGTGTGTGTGCATGTCTCTGTGTGTGTTATATTTGTGGCCTGTCTGGACATTTTGTCTCACCACCACAGAAAGTAAAGTAATTTTTAAAAGTCAAGATACAGAATTAGAAACTGAGTGCACAATCTCAGATTACCTCAGATGGTCTATTTGTTATCTACTGTTAGCTCACATGGGTGTATTCAGTAAATTTATAGCCATTTCAAGGGTAATAAGTACATGGTGTGACCTTGAAAATACTTTTTAAAACAAGACCAGATTCTTAGAGGTGTCTACACTTAGCAAGGCAAATAAATGGAGATACAGAGTGTAACATGATAGTTTAATTCTACCGTTGGTTATTATCCAGGGAAATAGTTTCTTGGGGTTGCCTATGGCATCTCTCTGGACTCTCTATTCTGTTATGTGGCATTGGGTATTATAGTGGTACACCTGCACATTATATATATAATATTAAGAGAAACTGCCTAGTTAGTACTGCCTTTAAGTACATTCTAATAAGGCTAAACTATGTTACTGAGACTAGGTTAGAATCTGATCCCACTTATCCCCCCTGAAAGAGTGATATAGGAGTGAGTGAAGATAGTTATAGATGCATTCACTCATTGCTGAAGCAGAGTTGTATTTTTCTGTCACCAGAAATCGCATTTGCTCCATGCTTTGTACAGTAATTTGACAAACTGTTACCTGACATGAACATGAACGCATTTCATTTGAGGTTCTGACACTCATTCATTTCAAAATAGTGTTCTGGAAGAAATTCCAATATTTAATATTAAATTAATCAAAATCCCAGCAATATTTCTTGAGTTCTCTTTAAGTATATATACATATGCATCCATGTAAGGACCTGTCTTGTAGTAAAATGAATGAGACAAAGCTGTATTTCTATATATGTATACATACTTACATGTTATTAATATTGCTAGAGTAATAAATCTATGCTACTTGTCCATTAAAGTGGCAACTGACTTGTATGACTTCATCTGATTTTCTCAGTCATTACCACATGCAAATAAACTACAGATGAATTATGAGAAACAATGTGGATATGTAGTTAAAGCATGCAATGCTGCTCATTTTGTAATTACCACTAATATTTCACTAATTGTTTGCAATAAATCAGTGATGAAATAATAAATAGATCTATTTAACCAAAGTGTCACATTTGGTATTTCTACATGAGTGTATAAGTGCACACAAAAATATATACACGAGGACAACTGAAAAGGGTTTTATGCCATACAATAAGTTCACAAGTTTCACCGTGGCTCATAAACACACTTTAGAAGACACTTACAAAGAAAAAAAAGGAGCACTAACCAAAATGGAAGTGGATTGATTCTTTGCTTTGAATTCTTATCACAGAACTGCTGGTTTTACTTTGACCTTGGAATAGGTATTGATTGACATTTACCACGGGGGACTTCATTACTTTCCACTAGTATACCTGAATGCAAAATGGTGCTTTCCAATATGGAGCGACACTATCTTCTATGCAACAATACACTCATGCATTTATCTGTTGCACACTAGGGCACTCATAGTGACCTGATCCCAAGCTTGTCCAGAGTGGAAAGTGCTCGGGCATGCACTGGCATCTTTTAGGAATATTCATCTTAATTTCTTTTTCATGGAAATTAGAGTGTAGGTAGAAAAGGAGGAGCTGCTGAGGTCACTTTAAGTGTCATTCCAGCATGTGATTCCGATGATGCATAGACTGAGAATACAAAATTACTTCTAGGTTTGCTGGCCTAGGCTTATGCAGAAAACCATCTCCCTCTCTGTGCTCTGCCGCTTAACTAAGGTCAGGTGAGATACTTAATCTACACAATATTCTCTTCCATCAATGAACAAGCTTAAGGAACTTCAGTGTTTAAATCAATCTTATTTTTTTCCATTAAAAAAGACATTGATTTCATTATGAAGGTTTTTATTGACCTCTGAATAGGTCTTTCCCACCAGATGGGGAGATGACTGTGGGAAGAAAAGTTTTTACTTTTAAGTATTACAAGCTCACAGAGGGGTGAAAAGATTATTTTGTCATCTACTTGTATGTATTTGAAATCTCTTTGTTCTGAAATGAAATACTATCTTCTGTTGAAAAATCAGAATGCACTGTCTACTGAAGTAAACAAGAAGACAGCTAAAATCTTGTCTAACAATTTCTTTTGTAGTCATGCCATTTCTAGAAATTATTCTTTAGTATATTCAAAAGACTCACTTCTTATCAGGACTTTTATATGACTGTCATTTCACTTAAATTAAATTCGCATTCAGGTCTTTAAGACTACTTACATAAACAGACTAACTCAGAACAAAATACGTATAAGATTGCGCTAATAGAGTATAAATATTAAATTTATCAGTAAAGCAACTGTGGCAAAATTCTACAATAATCTAATTCAAACCTCATTTTAACCCAAGTTTTACTGAAACAACCAAGATGAATTTAGTGTGTCTGAATGATCTGCTAGTCCTTTCTATAGCAAGCCAGAGCATAGGTGAAGACTGTCACACAGAAATTGCTTTCTGTTAATCCTTCCCATATAAACCCAGTTTAAAATTTTACCTCTGCTTCCTCCACTTATGGCTACTGTAATGATCCACAATGGGAAGAGGCAAGCTCTTACATAAGTGACTTTCAGAAAATGCAAATATTTAAAG
The DNA here is from genome assembly GCA_013389865.1 of Piaya cayana. NCBI lineage: Eukaryota > Metazoa > Chordata > Aves > Cuculiformes > Coccyzidae > Piaya > Piaya cayana. The sequence goes on from WAAB01005036.1 coordinate 42,931, forward strand.
TACTAACTACATAAAGATTAAGCAGGTAGATTACAAGGTATGAACGCAATGCACTTTTATTTTGAAATCATGATAATAATAGTTTTCTAAAAACTGCACTAGTCTTTCTCTCAAATTACCCAAAGCTGCAACCCCATATGGAGACCATTATAACCCAGCTCTAAAGGGATAAATTGTCCACAGAAGAGGAGTCAACCAAAAATAAAAGCTTGTCAGATTTTTTAAGGAACAGGAACATCTTTTTCATTCCAGTTGTAATTACTTCACACATTGAGGAACCAAGTGGGATTTAAGAGGCTGAGTCTGTATAACAAATAACAGGTGTATTCCTTCTGGTGAGCCTAATAAACTATTCCAATGCTTTCAACCACTTTCTATGTCTACTGGGAATTTCTGTGTAGGTCATGAAAATTTTCTGAAGTAATCTCTTGCATCCAAGTGAACTTTCCTAATGTCTTGGATTCCTAATGTATATTGATTGCACTTCAATAAACATTAAAGAACATTTTTGCCCCAAAAATCTTTTTGTATGTGACAATATAGTCTTGGCATTTGTATATTAAATCCATCTAAATAAGTGGTCTGTAAGTACCAATAAGAATTTCACAGTACCGAAGTGTATTGTGTTTTTCCCCATATTTCATTACATCATTTATTTAATAGATGGTCCACGAGTGCTGCAGTATCCTTTGAGGAAGGACTGGTCAAGACATGAGTAGAGAGATTTCCATCTGATAAAAATCTACTTTGTGTAGTAGATTCAGATTCATTAAGTGCACAGTCAAGGAAAATTTCACAGTATGTACTGCACATTTATTTAATATAACTAAGGGTCTGCTACCCTAATGTCTAACTATGCCAACTTATTGTACCTTTTTACAGAGCCTTCTGACTTGGTCAGTGAAGATGCATGAGTTTTTCAATGAAATCTATGGGAAAACCTTTTTGCTGTGAGGGACACAACATTTAGCTGTTGCATGTATCACAAATATGTAGCTCCATTAAGGCTTAAACTGTACACAGTACTCTTCACTTTGTTCAAAAACATAACTTCTAAACAAAATACCCTTAAATGTCTACCCCTCTCAAACTGCATGTGTGCATGCATACATATGCATATGTTTGTGAGTTTTTTTCACTAGGAATTTCACCAGAGGAAAAGGGGAAAGGGCATAATTAAAAGATAAATGTGTTTATCTGAATTATGATTGTGTACATCAGGATTATTAAAGGGCTGAAGGTTGATATCCTGCATTTTTAACTACTTTCACAAATTGCCGCAGTTTATTTATTTCGTCTTTTTAGCAAACTGATTTATTTTAGTAAAAAAAAGAAATTAAACTGAATGCACACTTGTTTCTAATTCCTGTCTACATAGTTATTTAAAGCATTCAAGTGCTACAGTGAATGTGCAATGTTTAATGAATAAAACTTACTTTTTTCTGTAAGCATTTGTCTCTCCTTGTAGTTATTTGTTGAAATATTTAATAGCCAATTAGAAAATTATTTCTCCGTCAGTTAAAATCTATAATTCATTGGATGTAATATGATAATTGCTCATTTATAATTTCAAACATCGCACATCATTGCACTGAGGAAATTATTCAGAATTGTTTTCTAATTATGAATAAAATTAATTGCATGGAAAACATCCTGTCTCTTACAATCTCATAGAAGCTGGTATTGGGAGCTAAGATGACACTACTTAAAGTTCTACAGCTGATAATTTAGCAGTTTAAATGCACAGTTAACATCTTATAGATACACATCAAGGCCAATGGTGTTATTCATACCCTGCAGATGCAATATTTGAAGCCTAAATCAGGGCTACAAGGATGATCAGATAGAGATAGGGATTTGTCTTGAGTCACAGTCTTCAACTCACTGACAAACATGGAGTTTTTTGCTCTAGAAACTTCAGCAGGCAGAAAGGACAATAAACAACAGTTGTTCAGCTCTTCTCCTTGTTCATGCTCTAGAGACTTATTAACCTCCAGAAAAATACTTGGTTGTTCTTATCCTCTGAAAACTGGTATCTTGTATCAGTCTCAACAAAATATGCAGGAATAAACTCTGGAAAACAAGGTATCTATCAAGATTTTCCTTGTTTGCTTAAGAATGTGTGTGTTAAGGGAGCCACAGAGTAATACAGAACAGTTACTCATAAAAAAACATGAAGGGTAAGATTTAAAATATTGCCCTTTTTAGTCTGCAGTTTCTTTGATAGTTGAAGACTTGCATCATGGCTACTTGATATTCCAGGCTAGCTGGCAAATTTGCTTAATATTTATAAGATGAATACTGTTGTAATCATAGAACTATAGAATCCCTAGGTTGGAAAAGACATTTGGGATCACCAACTCCAACTGTACATGTCTAATACTAAGTCATATTCCCAAGCACATTATCTACCCTTTTTAAAAACTGCCAGGGATGGTGACTCAATCACCACATTGGGCAGACTCTGCCAGTGCTTGATAACACTTTTGGTGAAGAATTTTTTCCTGATGTCCAATCTGAACGTCCCTTGGTGCAGCTTGAGGCTGCTCCCTCTCATCCTATCAACTGTCACTTGGTCAGACACCTACCTCTCTACAGCCTCCTTTCAGGTAGTTGTAGGCAGTGATAAGGTTTCTCCTTAGCGTCCTCAAGGCTAAACAACCCAAGTTCACTCAGCTGCTCTTCTTAAAATTTGTTCTCTGGCCTCTTCATCAGCTTTGTTGTTCTTCTCTGCAAGTGCCTCAGCACCTCAATGCCATTTTTGTAATGAGGGGCTCAAAACTGAGCAAATATTTGAGGTGTTGCCTCACCAGTGCTGAGTACAAAGGCAGAGTAACTCCTCTGGACCTGCTGGCCACACTCTTTCTGATACAAGCCGAGATGTTATTCTCCTTTTTGGCCACCTGAGCACACTGCTAGCTCATGTTCAGTCTGCTGTCAGCTAACACCCCAGGTCCTTCTCTGCCAAGCAGCTTTCAAGCCACTCTTCCACAGGCTTATAGCGCTACGTGGGGATTTTGTGTGTTAAGTGCAGTATTACGCACTTGACCGGTTTAAGCCTCATTGCCATTGGTCTCAGCTCATCAGTTCAGCCTGCTCAGATGCCTTTGTAGAGCCTCCCTACCCTCAAGAAGATCAACACTTCCTAACTGCTTAGTGTCATTCGCAAATTTACTGAGGGTACATTCAATCCCCTCATCTAGGTCATTGATATTGAACAGAATGGGACTCAGAACTGAGCCCTGGAGGACACCACTTGTGACCAACATCCCATGGGATTTAGCTCCATTTACCAGCACTCTTTGGGCTTGACCATCCAGCCAGTTGTTAACCCAGCAGAGGATTTACTTGTCCAGGCCAGTGGAAGACAGTTTCTCTAGCAGAATGCTGTGAGAAATGGTGTCAAAGGTTTTACTGATGTCCAAGTACACTACATCCACAGCTTTCCCCCCATCCATTCAGAGGGTCATCTTGTCATAGAAGGTGATCAGATTTGTTTGGCAGGACCTGCCTTTCATAAACCCATGCTGATGGGGCCTGATCACCCAGTTTTCTTGCATGCGCTGTGTGATAGTACTCAAGATCACCTGTTACATGATCTTCCCTGGCTTGAAGAGGTTGTTATTTTCCCAGATCCTCCCTACAACCCTTCTTGTAAATTGATGTAACATCTGCCAGACTCCAGCCAAGTGGAACTTCCCCAGTCAGTAAGGACTGCAGGTAGATGACGGAGAGGAATTTGGCAAGCACTTCTGGCAGTTTCCTCAGTGCCCTTCAGCAGATCCCATCTGGACGCACGGACTTGTGAATGCCTACTTAGAGTCATACTTGGGCAAGTAGGTCTTTAACCTTTTCCTCATGAATCATTGGAGTTTTTTTCTGCTCTCCATCCTTGTCTTCTGGCTTATGAGGCTGAGTACGCAGAGAATATTTTACCTTCCCACCAAAGATTGAGGCAAAGAAGGCATTAAGTACCTCAACCATATCCTCGCCCTTTGTTAGTAATGTCCTCTCTGCATCCTGTAAAGGATGAAAACTCTCCTTGGCCCTGGTTTTGTTGTTAACATATTTGTAGAAAGATTTTTTAATTCTCTTTCACAGAATTGGCCAATCTTAGTTCTAGTTGGGCTTTAGCCCTTCTGATTTTCTCTCTTGACGATCTTATTTCACCCCTGTAGTCCTCCTGAGATGTCTGACCCTTCTTCCAAAGCTCATATACTTTCCTCTTTTTCCTGATATCCAGTAGGATCAATCTGCTCAACCAAGCTCACTTTCTCCCCAGTTGGCTAACTTACTGGCAGACAGCCTGCTCTTGCATCGCCAAGATTTCCTTCTTAAAGAGCACCCAGACTCCTTGGGCTCCTTTGTTCTTAAGGACTGTCTCCCATATAACTTGGTTGAGTAGATTATTGAACAGTCCAAAGTCTAGCTTCTGGTAGTCCAAGGTGACCATTCTACTGACCCACCTCCTTACTTCTCCTAGAACTGAGAATTATATCATCTCATGATCACCTGTGCCCCTGGCATCCTCCAACTGTCACATTTCCCACAAGGCCTTCTCTGTTCACATATAGCAGCTCTAGTGGGGCACATTCCCTAGTTGGCTCACTTGCCAGCTGTGTCAGGAAGTTGTCTTCCACACACTCCAGGAACCTCCCACATTGTATCCTTTCTTCTGTGCTATACTTCCAGAAGACATGTGGCAAGTTTAAGGACAAGCGCTAGCCATTTTGAGACTTCTTTCAGTTGCATGTAGAACTAGAGGGACAGGACAAGAGGGAAAGGCCTCAAGATTCACCAGGCTCCACATAAGGAAAAAAAATGTCACTGAAAGGGTCATTAGGCAATGGAACAGACTGCCCAGGGGAGGTGGTTGACTCACCTTCCCTGGAGGTATATAAGGTGCAGGTGGATGAGGTACTGAGGGGCATGGTTTAGAGATTAGTGGGAATGGTTGGACTCAGTGATCTGGTGGGTCTCTTCCAACCTGAAAATTCTATGATTCTATAATTCTATGAATAACACATTGTAGTGGTTTTTAGTGGTTTCAGCCTCAGGCTGAAGAAGTACAAACAGCTCAGAATATAACATATACATATTATGGGTATGTACTTAAACCCTGTTTCTGAATCTGGCTAGAGATTTGCCTACTGGAATAGCTACAGAA